>PVIR01003723.1:0-85672 GCA_004026965.1 Petromus typicus | reverse complement strand
ACATAACAATACTGGGTGTGGAGACTCACCCCAGCGGCAACCAATACCACATACCACAGTGCCGGGCGTGGTGGCTCACGCCTGTAATCCCAGCACTCGGGAGGCAGAGGCAGGAGGATTGTGATGTGAGTTTGAGGCTGAGCTCAGGGCCAGCCTGAACCACAAAGCGAGACCCTGTCTCCAAAAAACCTAAAAAAAATGAATGTAGCTCAATGGCCGTTCACCGGTGAGGAAGCTACATGTGCGCGATTTTATTCAAAGTCATCATCCCATTCAAAGAAGACAAATACAATTTCTCACACTTTTTGTTCTTAGACAGCATTGAACAAAACTTGAAAACAGCAGCCTTCAATAACGCTTGGTAATCACAGGGATGTGTAAAGGAAGGAAGGAGGCTGGGAGGACTGAACACACAAAAGGAGGCAAGAACACAGTTTCTGAGCGAAAGTTAGCACAGGACTCCTGCTGCCTTCTCTCCATTCCTCCCCACCCTCTCCAGTTAATTCCCTTCCTCTGCTCTCTAACCTACACCATTCATGGTTGGCCCCTCCTGTCCCATTTATCATTCCAAGGCTAATCTTAAAACGCTACCAAAAGTGATGGCTAGTTTAAATAAACAACAGCATACACTAACTCAAATTTACATTCCTGCAATCTGTCATGTTTTCTCTACTTAAATACAGGAGAGTAACAATGCACTGAGACAGGGTTCCTTTCTCCAACACAGGTGAGGAGTTAAAAGTGCTGCCTGGGGACCCCCCTTGGGTTCACAACCTGTGTGCCAAGTGACCACAGTGGTGAATCTTTTCCTGGCTGTTTTTCAAGACCATCTGGCTATTGGTTACATTTCTTAAAACAATTTCACCTTGACAAAGAGCCAGTAAGTGTGAACCTTCAAGCAACAATGCCACAAAAACTAATGTTCTATGCTTCTTCTGTTCTTATCCCACAGGAAGCTCTGGAAAACAGAGGAAGCTCTGTATTATCTTCACTGTCTTTATTGTTTGAACCAGTTTTCCTCACATGTAAAAATTTCAAACAACAGACATCTCAGACTTGATCTCTCAATACTAAAGAATATAAAACTGGGGCTCAGTTATACAAAATCACCAAGCAGAGCAGAAACTCTCCTTAAAAATATATTACCAAACCTCAGGTCTATCCTTACAATGTTAATGATTCAGAAAAAACAGATATTTTTTGTGTACTTCATCTACTCTGAATTTATTTCTTTAATCTTGAAAAATAATCAACATAAGCTTTATGATATAGCTAGTACCACTGCACTCTCCATGAAATTCTTTTAAAAAGTGAAAATAAAGACCTGAGGAGTTAAACCAGGTGTGGTGGTGCACATCTGTAATGCCAGTACTCAAGAGACTAAAGCAGGAGGAATACCTCAGATTCTAGGCCAGCTGGGGCTACATAGTGAATTCAAGGACAGGTTCAACTACATAGTAAGATCCTGTCTTTGAAAAATAAAACAAAACAAACAACAACAAAAAAACCCAATGGGTGAAATAAGAAAGACATAATAAAGGTGTTATGTCGGATTGTTCTACTAAGCATGGCCCCCAATTAAGGTCTCCAACCCTCTGCTATCTAAATCAAAAGGTAAAAGAAAATGACTCTATCTACAATCCTTCTAGATCAGCTAAGTGTCAAGACAGCTGATAGAGCCCTTGCCCACAGGCAATGACCCTGACAGGTCTAAACGTAAACAGTAGCTGTCTCTTGCTGACCAAAGTTCTGATCAAATTACTGATAAAAAAAAAAAAATAGAAAAACTATTGGTAGCCTTAAAAATTCATTTTGTTTTATAAAAAATTCTTTCTCCCTTAGTGTCCCTGAGGGAAAGCAAACCTAAAAAGATTAAGAAATTATATCTATTTTGCCAGTATCTAGGCAGATCACATCCCCAGACCCCAGGAAAGCATCATGAGTAAGATAACAGCAATTTTAATATGCAAGATTTGAGAAGAAAAAAAAAAAGAGGACATTAAGATAAAAGCTAAGAAGAAAAGAAAAATGTAATCTAGATACAATTCAAACAAGGCCTGGCATCTTTTCCACCTCTTGCCTCTGGGAGGAGGACAGTACGCAAAGAGCAGGACCCACACAGGACCCAGTACATCAGAATATTTGGGTATAATGACTACAGCAAAATAACAGCACAGTATGATAATGACATCTGCTATGGGTTTGCACTATAATATATCTGGCATTGTACTAAGCCTTGTACATGTACAGGGTGTATGGATATGGATATATGTACACGAATATAAGAAGGTTTCAAAAACTCAAATTAGCAAAATGCAAATATGCACACATATACACATCATTTCATTACTCCTCAAAAGCAAATATCCCTCTTTGCAGATGAAAAATCCTATGAGTTTAGAAAGATATAGCAGTGTATTTGAAGAAGCTTCCATTGCTAAAACTTAGAACTACCAAGATATATACTTATCTGTTGATTTTTTTAAAAGCTTTATATACATAAATTGTAAATGCCTTCCTGTTAGATAAATTCTTTCTCTTTTCCTCTTTTCTCCTTTTTCTATACTCTCTTCTCTTGTCTTCAATTCCTCTTCTTCACTTGTTATTATATATAAGCATGAAATCACTATAGAACCCTCTCTATTATTTTTTAATTGAAATCTTTATTGGTAAATTACATATATACATCATGATTGAACTCAACAATGAGAATTTGTACCAGTATATGACACAAATTAATTCTCATTTTTTCCCATAGCCCTACCCACCCGGACCCCCACCCCCTATATACATAAACTTTGTTTCCTTTCTTTTGTTATAATCTCACTAATTTTTCCCCCTTCACCCCATTTCGCTTTGAGTATTTTCTATTTCACAATATATAACATACAATTCTAGAATTCATTTACATCTTTACTTTCTCATACCAGAGAAAAGATGCAATATTTACCTATCTGTGACCCATTTATTTCACTTATGACGATATCCTCAAGGTATGTCCATTTAAGTATAAATGATTCAAACATCATTTTTATGGCAGAGTAATACTCCATTCTATAGAAGAACCACAGCTTTCTTATCCAGTCTCCAGTTGATGGACATCTGGGTTGTTTCCAAGATTTATCAATCACAAACTGAGCTGCTAGAAACATGGGTACACATATGTTGCTGTGAAATGACTTTTAATTCCTTTGTGTATATACCTAGCAAAGCAATGGCTGGGTCAAATGGGACCTCCAATCCTAGCTTTTTGAGGAATCTCCAAACTGATCTCCACAGAGGTTGTCCAAGCCTACATTCCCACCAAGAGTGGAGAAGTGTTCCTTCTTCTCTGCAGCCTTGCCAACACTGTTGCTGGCTAATCCTGAAATGGCAGCCATTCTTTGTGGAGTGAGATGAAATCTCAGTGTTGTTTTCATTTGCATCTCTCAAATGACTAATGATGTTGAGCATTTCTTCACATACTTCTTAGCTGCTCTTACTTCTTCCTCTGAAAAGTATCTGTTCATTTCAGACACCCATTTTTGAATTGGGTCTTTAAATTTGGGTGGGCTGATTTTTTTTATGCTCTTTATATATTCTAGATAGTAACCCCTTGTCTGAGGAACAGTTGATAAAGATTTTTTCCCACATTGTTGGTTGCCTTTTTGCTCTGTTGGTGGTTCCTTTGTTCTGCAGAAGCTTTTTAAAAGAATGAGGTTCCATCTGTTGATTTCTTCTGCCAATTCCTGTGCTATAGAGGTTTTGTTCAAGAAGGTTTTCCCTAAGCCAGTGTCTTTAAGAGTTTTACCTAACCTGTTTTACAGCAGGTTTAGAGTGTCTGTTTTAATATTTAGGTCTCTTATCCACTTTGATTTTAGCTTGGTACATGGTAAAAAAGCTAGGTCTAGCTTTATTCTTTGGCAGGTTAAAGCCCAGTTTTTCCAGCACCATTTGTTAAAGAGGCTGTCTTTCCTCCACTGAGGATTTTTGGCTCCTTTGTCAAAGATGAGGTGGCTCAGTGTATCTGGAGTAGTTTCTGGAACTTGTAGTCTACTCCATTGATCCTCAGGTCTGTTACTTTGTCAGTACCATACAGTTTTTATCACAGTGGCTTTATAGTATAGTTTCAGGATTGGAGTTGTAATACCCCCCCCCCATGTCCCTGTTGCTTAGAATTGCTTTGGCTATTCTAGGTCTTTTGTGGTTCCAGATGCAAGTTTGGATTTTTTTCTCTAGATCTGTGAAATATGCTGTTGGGATTTCAATCAGGATTGCATTGAATCCATACAGTAGTTCTGGGAGTATAGCCATTTTGACGATATTGGTTCTTCCTACCCAGGAGCAAGGTATGTCTTTCCATTTTTTGATATCATCTTCTATCTTGTTTTTTAGAGTGCTATAGTTTTCAGAGGAGAGGTCTTTCACCTCCTGTATTAGATTGATTCCTAGATATTTTATTTTTTCGGGTGCTATTGTGAAAGGGATTAACTTCCCAATTTCTATCTCAGTGGGTCTACTGTTTGTGTATACAAAGGCTATTGATTTCTGAACGTTGACCTTGTATCCAGTCACGCAACTAAATCTGGCGATTTTTAATTGAGTTTTAGGATCCTCCAGATAGAGTATCATGTCATCTGTAAATAATGACATTTTAACTTCTTTTCCAATCTTTATTCCTTTTATTTCTTTCTCTTGCCTAATTGCTACACCTAATAATTCCAGAACTACGTTAAACAGACATGGTGAGAGAGGGCATACTTGTCTTGTTCCTGATCTTAGTGTGAAAGGTCTCAATTTTTGACCATTTAATAAGATGCTAGCTGATGGTTTCTCATACATAGCTTTTATTAGTTTGAGATAGAGACCATCTATTCTGATCTTCTGTAGGGTTTTGAACACAAATGGGTGTTGTAAGAAGTAAAATTATCTCTGTTGGCAGGTAACAAGGTCTTATATAAAAAAAACTCTATAAAGACTCCACCAAAACACTGTTAACAGTAATATGTAAAATTCCATGATAGAAAAACATAAAAAATAAGCTGATTGTTCACCAACAGTGAACAATCCAAGAAGAAAACTGAGGTAGAATCCCATATATATATATATATATATTTATAATAACATTAAAAGAGTAATTGGACATAAACCTAATCAAGTACATATAAAAATGATAAAATACTGCTGAAAGAAATCAGTCAAGACAAAAACACTTTATGTTAACAGATTAGGTGAATTACTACTGCTTAAATGTTCAATCCAACTAAGAAAAGCAATCTACAGATTCAATACAACTCCTATAAAAAAAGATTTTCAGATGGGTAGGGGGACAATAGGTGTTGAACCTACAACCTTCACAATGAGCTACATTACCTCTTAGATTTTCCTCCAACTGTGCCTCAATTATTCTTAATTTAGCGGTAGGTTATTGCTAAGTTACCCACACAGCCTTGAACTTGCTATTCTCTTTAAAAAACAACCCTAAAATTGATATACAGCTATAGAAAACCCAGAGTAATTTGGGACAAGAAAAGCAAAAAGAGCAAAGATAAAGGCATCATGCTTCATGATTCCAAAATACTTTTATTACTAAGATCCAGTGATCAAAAACATATAGTATTGGCATAAAGGCAGGCATATAGGCCACCAGAGCAGAGCACAGAGCCTCAATCATAAACCCATGCATATACGGTCAGTTGATTTGTAACAGAGGTGCCAAAAATTAAAAAAACAAGACAAATGATTCTCACTTTAATAAATACTGCTGGGAAAACCAGATATCCACAAGAATCTTATTGGGCTGTCTCTTACATTATACACAAAAATGTACTCAACATGGAATAAAGATTTGAACACAAGATCTGAAACCATAAAATTCCAAGAAAAAATTAGAGGAGAAAAGCTCCTTTATCTTGGATCTGGTGATGATTCTTTCATTTTGACAACAAAAGCACAGACAAGAAAAGCAGAGACAAGTGAGACTACATCAAATTATAAAGCTTTTACACAGCACACACACAAAAAAACCAAGAATAAAAAGGTAATCCATGGAACTGAAGAAAACACTTGCAAATTATATATAGTAAGGAGTTAATATCCAGTATACATAAAGAACACCAAAAACTCAACAGTATATATAGCCTAACTTAAAAATAGGACAAACAGTTGAACAGACATTATCCCAGAGACATATAAATCACCAGTATATACATTTAAAAAAGATTAACATCATTAATCAGGAAATGCTGATTAAAACCACAAGGAGACACTATCTCACATCTGTTAGAATGACAGTTATTAAAATGATGACAGGCATTGGTGACACTATAGTCAGAACCCTTGCATACTGCCGACAGGACTGTGAAACAGTGCCTCAACTATGGAAAGCAGACGTGAGGCTCCTGAATAAGATTATAACATGTTTACGACCTGCAGCCATAGTAATCTTGCTACTGATAAGATGTGCGTACTTGAAAGAACTGATATCAAGACCTCAAGGCCATAGCAGCATCCCCATGTTTACTGCATTAGTCACAGTAGCCACAATTCAAAAGAACCAAAATGTCCATTGACTTTTACGTGTATGTATACACATACAGTGCAGTGTGATCCACCTTAATAAAGAAGAAAATTCTACCATTTGTGACAAAATGACAGACCTGGAAAATATTGTGGCATGTAAGTTAAATCTGTTCAAAAGAACAAACACTACATGATACTTCTTATGAGGCATTAAAAACAGTCAACCACAGGCATGTAAACACAGGATGGTGGTAACTCAGGGATGGAAAGAGGGAGAGATGAAGAGCAGTGTGCATAGGGCCGGGAATGTAGCTCAGTGGTGCCCCGCCTGCCTGGCAAGCACAAGGTCCTGAGTTCAATCCTCAGAACAGCCAAAAAAAATCATAGTTAGACAAAATGAGTAGGTTCTACAGACCTGCTGTATAACACTGTGCCTAGTGTAAACAGTAAAGTATTGTGCACTTAAAAAGTTGTTAAGAGGACAGTTCTCTTGTTAAGTGTTCTTACCCCTAATTCCATGCAAGGGAACTATTCATGACAATCTCAAAAGACAAATGACAAAGTTGCTGTTTTACAATAATTCCTACATTTTTTGGATTCCAAAATAATCTGTCATAAATTTAACTATCTATTTCCTGACAGCACTTATGATATCACCCATGTATGCATAAGTTTCTGGCAATTAGAAGTTTGCTAAAGAATAAAAATTATAGTTACTACAAGCTAAATGCCAACATTATGTCGGCAATAGAACAGATTTTAAATAATTGCTTCCATTAGGCACATAATATAAATCCACTTGGAAACTGTAAATATTTAATTCTTCCTTGGTTCTTTTATCCAGAAATCTGTAAATACTTTACAGAGCTAGAAGTTCAAGGTCTAGGAGTGACCGAACCACTTGAGGCATGAACAGAATCCAGTAGGTCATTTCTGCAAAGACCAGCTACAGTTTTCCTTTTGTTTTACAATGTGTTTTTTACTGGCCCTCAGAATTCAGAAGCATCTCAAGCAGCTTCTGTGAAGCCCACGGAACCACAGAGACACGGTGCCCAAGCTGGAACCCGGGCACTTGGGGGAAGCGAGGCAGGGCAGTGATGAGATCATCGATAGTGATGATGCCACACAGGAAGCCCAGGCTGAGCACTGAGTGTTGGGAGCTGTTTCCTACAGTGCCATGGCTGCCTATGCAGGAGAGAAAAGTCGGCCTGATTTCTGGATCAGAGCCCAATGTTTACCTTCCTCAAGGATAATTACTGCCTTTGCTAGATTAAATTAAGAACCTCTACATACCTTCATGGCAGATTAAATTGAGACAATTGTCAGCACACCCTGCCCACCAGTTCTTTACGATTAACCTTGAGACAGACAAGCCAAGGATTCTTCCCTTTTCCAGTTAACCTTTTTTTTTCTGTACACATAAATGAAGCGAGTCGGAACGTAGGTACTTAAGAAATGTATAAAAGGAGGCTGATAAATAAATGCGGCGCTCATTCAGTATTGACTGATGAGCCCTCCCAAGTCCCGCTGTCCTGTCTTTATTTATTACTCATCCTAACCCCTCAGCTCAGTTACACCGGCTCAGTTACCCCGTTGTTCTGCCCGGTTGGCCATGGCAGCTGAGCTTCGCTAACCTGTTACCGTCTGTGGGGTCCTCTCTTAGCCCCCAAATCCTAATTTGTGTCTTTTAAGAATCAAACATACGCCTAGGATTCATTTCTTTGTTTTTGTTTTATACTGCGGATTGAACTCAGGACCTCACACTTGCCAGGTGGTGCCATGCCGCTGACCTAAATCCCCAGCCCTACAGTCATCCTACCACCATACGAAGATAATGATACACAGTGTAATAATTATTGCTCTTCTGTTATTATTCAATCATGAAATTTGTTTTTCTCATAAAATTTTTTAAAAAAAGAAACAATGAGAAAGATTTGGTAGGCATAGAGAAGACTGAGAATTGCAGAGAAAAGGAAGAGTTGCCAATCAAACAAAAGAAAGTCCCTTTCCTACATACAGGAATTCATAATGTATTGATACTTTACTTTCTTAAGAAACTTAAACAACCAGGCACCTCTGTAGTACCAGTACTGCACTTCTCCTAATTTCAATTGAATTCCAAGACAATAACTAAAATTATCACTAACTTGCTGGTGTCTTCAATAAACAAGAGTAAGGGACTTCCAAAACACAGAAAAACTAAGAGCCTGGTTGACAGAGCAGTAAAGGCCAGTACTCCGAAGAAAGCAATTTCTACTCTGTACATAGCCCTTCATAGTCAGGGGGAGTGAGTGGGCAAGCTTCCACAGCAGTCAGAGAGGAAGCAGGTTTTGCTCTGCATTCCTAGTTACAACCTTGAAGCTGCTTCTGCCACAGAGCTGCAAAGCTCCTGCAGGACTTCTATCTAGTCATCACCAGAGCCAGGAACCATCTCAGGAAGCACACCAAAGAAAGAAGCATGAATGTTGCCCAGGAGGTGTGATCAACCTGCAGAGGGGACAGGAAATAAATGAACTGATTCCCAGAGGAGCAGATCACCAAAGAACCCAACATCAGTTGGGCCTATACTTTGCCCTCCTACAAGGGCTGACTGTCCACGGCAACCTGCTATCAGAGTCAAGTCTAACAACAATAGTTTGTTGTTTGGTTTTTTTTTTTAACCTGCTGCCTGCCAGTCTGAGCTTGAAAGCTTTGCCAAGGTACTTAATGAAAATCAAAATCATGAATTCAGCCCCACTCCTCTTGTTGTATTTATGTCCAATCTCTTTGGCCTGCGGAAAAGCCCTTTGCGGTGGTCAAGGACAAATGGCATCAAAATCTATTGTTCAGCTTTTTATGTAAGAAGGCTTACTGTGTCAGCTGCATTTTAATCTAAGGATTATATGTTTAACCTCAGAAAATTCCTTCTGAAACCATCAATAAAGTTTTTTTATTCTTATTTTTTAATCACAAGGCCCAGTGATCATTTATAAATGTATTAGTATTTTAGCACCTGCAATAAAAAAATCCTTAGCTGAGAAAAGGAGACAGGCACTATAGAGTTAACAAGAAAGCAAGATCTCTGCTGAGACTATCTAAATATATACTGTATCCTGACTTAAAAATAAAGAACACAAAGTAATGCTCACCACAGCAGGTATGTGTCTGACCAAATGCTACATTCTGACCTAAATTTTTTTCAAAACTTCCATATTGACTTCAAGTGAACTAAACATACACATTTAGTTCCTCTTCTCCTTAAAATACAATGATATCTTTTTAAAGGCATAAATCCACAAGGTCAAAGATAATAAAAGCAGATATTAAAATGTTCCTTTTTCTTTTCAGTGCTGAAGACTGGACTAGAGTTTCACACACACTATGAGAGCACTCTACCACTGAGCTATATTCTCGGCCCTTCCTACTTTTTATTGGGAGAGAGGATCTCACTAGGTTGCCCACAT
The DNA here is from genome assembly GCA_004026965.1 of Petromus typicus. Classification (NCBI taxonomy): domain Eukaryota; kingdom Metazoa; phylum Chordata; class Mammalia; order Rodentia; family Petromuridae; genus Petromus; species Petromus typicus. The sequence continues at coordinate 75,728 of PVIR01003723.1, read as the reverse complement.
TGGCCTTGACTTGCCATCTTCCTGCCACAGTCTCCCAAGCGGCTGAATCTACAGAAGTATGCTACCACGGGGCTAAAATGTTGAGCTCTTTGTTGTTGTTGTTTCGTTCTATTGTAGCTCAGGCTGTCCCTGAACTCGATATGTAACCCAGGCTGGCCTCAATTTAGCAATCCTCCTGCCTCTGCCTGCCAAGTGCTGGGATTACAGACATGCGCCACCACGCCCAGTTAATGTTGAACTTTTTAAAGCTAGAAAGCTCAGAGGTACGATGTTGAGGGACTTAACAGACCCCCAAACAAGTCAAATCTTTCAATTTGTGAACCCCATTCAACATCAGGAACATATATTCAAGGTTCATCAGACACATAAAGTGTCTAACATTAAAGACAGAAATAACAAAATAAACAACTAGAAAGAAACAAATCCAGCACAAGTTTCAAAAAATTATTAATTTCGGGCTGGGGAGTTAGCTCAGTGGTTCCGGCGCCTGTCTTACAAGCGCAAGGACCCAGGTTCAATCCCCAGTAACCACATACCATACTGGGAGTGGAGACTCATGCCCAGCAGCAACCAGTACCACATACCACAGTGCCGGGCGTGGTGGCTCATGCCTGTAATCCCAGCACCCGGAGGCAGAGGCAAGAGGATCGCTGTGATGTGAGTTTGAGGCTGAGCTCAGGGCCAGCCTGAACCACAAAGTAAGACCCTGTCTCAAAACATCTAAAAAAAAAAAAAAATTATTAATTTCATCAAGGTAAGAAAAAAATGCTATCATGAAATAATAGAATTTCATAAAATAAGGGAATTCAGAAAAAACATCACACAAGTGTCAGAAAATGAAAAATATACCAAACATGAACAACTTAACGGACAGGTTAGAAAGATAAATTTTAAAATATATTTTTTAAATAGCTTAAAAGAAAAGGTGGAAAAGAGGAGAAAAGGTAAGACAATCATGAGATAAATCAGTGTCTTACAGGAATCTAGAAGAAAACAGAAAATAAGCAGGCATCAAAAATAAAATGCTGTTTTTCAAGAAAATTTCTAAAAATTAAGATTATTTAGACTAAAAGTGTCTGTTTGGATCTCAGCCGAAGATACAAAAATAGACCCCTACCAAGGAATATTATTATGGAATTTCGTATCAGTGAAGATAAACTGTAAGCGTGCGGGAGGGAGGAGTAGCATCTCCAAAGGCTGCGGAACAGGACCAGCAAGGAGTGGCTTTTCCCCACAGAGGCCGGATGCAGGAAGACAAAGGCGGTGCAAGTCCCTGCGCTGCTGCTCAGTGATTTACAACTTGGAATTCTACACCCAGCCAGACATAAATTATTTATTAATGTGACATTCTCAGGTATACAACAACTAAAGCCTTATCTCCTCCCATTTGCCATTTATTAGGAAGCTTCCAGAAGATGTACTCTACCAAAATAAGGGAGTAAAACAAGGAAAAACGAATAAGGAGAGACGCCAACAAAGGAACAGGATCCCTCATAACCCCACAACAGGACTAAATACACTCCTGAGCTTCAGTGCACAACAAGCCTATGGAATAAGCAGTGAGGACCAGGGCAAGTACAGCTGCAGTGAGTTCAAGAGGGTGAAAATGAAACACTGGATACATCACGGTCTGGGAAGGCGATTCATACAGAAGGCTACTTGTGGTTAACCTGTGATATATGCATAGAAAACTTAAAATAAGAAGAGTATTAAATCCAAAGAAAACAAAATTTATGTACAAGAAAGTTAATCAAACTATACTATATAGCACATCCAATTTACATAGTATAAAGTAAACCCCAAATTTAAAAAATGAGGGACAGGGACAAATAGCAAAAGACATAAATGTTTTTTGAAAGCAGCCTTGTAGAATTACAGAATTCTTAAAAAACAAAACCTAGCCAGGCATGATGGCACACACTTCCCCCTGCACTGGGGAGGCTGATGAAGGAGGATCACTATGAGTTCAAGGCCAGTCTTGGATACATAGTAAGTTGAAGACCAGCCTGAACTACAAAGCAAGTCCTTGTCTTAAAAAATAAAAATAAAAACAAAACAAAAACCTAAACATTAAAAAGAAATGAATTATAATCTTCACTTATTTCTCTGGTGGACCCCTGGCAACTTACAAAACATCTTCACAAATGTCATATCATGTAACACTTAACACAACTCAACTAGTTAGGTTACTTAGCTCCTTTGTACAGATGAGGAAACCACCTCAGAGATACTGAGCTACTTGATCAATATGACTAACAGCCATAAGGAAGACAGCCGCCCATTAGTCCCAAGGAAAGACTGAGACCTAACATGGCTGATACGAATAACGAGGTAGGAGTCTAGGAGTAAAAGCGCAAAACTGAGTTTTGGAGTTCAATGGTTCTCAAACTTGAGTGTGTATGTGAATAACTCAGTGTTCCTGAGGTACAGGAAGTAGTAAAATTCACAGAAACAGAAAGTAGAATACTAATCAGCAGAGGTTAGGGAGAAAGAGAGAAAGGGAGCTGTTTAATGGTACAAAGTTTGAGATTTACAAGATGAAAAGTTCTAGAGATTGGGTACAGAGCAATGTGAATATACAAAATACTCCTGATGGTAAAATTCATTTTACCACACTTAAAAGTCTCACTGGAGGGCCAGGGATTTAGCTCAGTGGTTCCGGCACCTGTCTTGCAAGCACAAGGACCTGGGTTCAATCCCCGGTAACTACATACAATACTGGGTGTGGAGACTCACACCCAGCAGCAATCAGCACCACATACCACAGTGCCGGGTGTGGTGGCTCACAACTGTAATCCCAGCACTCGGGAGGCAGAGGCAGGAGGATTGCTGGGATTTGAGTCTGAGGCTGAGCTCAGGGCCAGCTTGAACTACAAAGCAAGACCCTGTCTCAAAAAACCTAAAAAAAAAGTCTCACTGGAGGGCTCCTTCAAGTGCTGATTGTTAGACGCCCCCAGCTCTCGTGTCATTTGAGGATGATATCTGAGTAAGGTCTAGGAATTTTCTCTGGTACTAATACTGCCATTCCAGGGACCAGCTTTTAGGAGGAACTATTGCCTTGGTTCAAAGGTTTCCAGTTAAAATACATAGAAATTTCACCTGAGTCCCCAGAAGAAGAACAATGTAAAGGATGAGAGTGGAGTTTACACAGATGGACACTGGGTGATTCTAATGGACGGCTGGCTTACGAGACCTTCACCTGCATGCTGGCCCTGACCAGTCCACACTACAGTGTAGGTGACTACCAAGACTTGTAGCCACCCATCCATATTCTGGCTGTGCTCTTTTCCTTACCGGGGAAATAATGACCACAGAGTTGTCGAGAATAATAAATAGGATAATCAATAAAGGAACTCCAGACAGTAACCATCACATAATGAGTAAACAGCATTATTTCTTCTGTTGGTGATGTTACAGAAAATATAGTTTGACCCTGTTTTCTCAGCTATAAAATGGAGTCAGGCTGAAGGTGACAAAGAAACTGTTAATATTTAATACCAGACTATTCAACATGACAAAAGGCTCCCAAGGAGATAAAAACAAAGCAAGCAGGATTAAATCTATGAACCCATTAAGATTCACACAAGCCTTTGCCAAATGTAGGATGTTTCTACAGAATTAGCAGCTGATTTCTTTACTCTCTCAATAGGTATTGTCATTTGAAATATAAATATAAAACTAGTTTTGGAATCCATTATCAAATATCACCAGCTTCACCTAGGTACCACAAAAATAATGGGTTCAGACAAAAAAATGTAGGACTCAGGCTAAAATTCTTTTTTTTTTTTTTGAGACAGGGTCTTGCTTTGTAGTTCAGGCTGGCCCTAAGCTCACTATGTAGCCCAGGCCAGCCTCGAACTCGCAGCAATCCTCCAGCCTCTGCTTCCTGAGTGCTGGGATTACAGGCATGAGCTACCACGTCCAGTATTGTGGTATGTGTTACAGGGATTAAACTCAGGACCTTGTGCCTGTCAAGCAGATGGCCGGAACCACTAAGCTAAACCCCGGCCCTCAGGCTAAAATTCTTGAAGATGTTCACGTTGTAAAAAATTTCTTGTCAAAAAATTGAAAATGAAAGCAAAGACACAGTTCAGATAGGTTCATTCATGATAGAAGTGGCTGAGCTCTGACCTCCAGGCACCAAGCACCAAGGGAGGAAGGAGTACTACGGGGCAGAGCACATCGCTGCAGTTCAATGGTGGGTCTCATTTCAAAGTGCTCTGTAAACACTGAGCGGCACCATTTTCCTCAAAAGCACTGCAAACACAGCCAAAACTGTGCCTCCTGCTAAGTCTTTCCTTGCTCTTATAGCTCCATAGTTTTGAGATGTATCATGCATTACTCAGAGTAATACTTTATACTTCCATTCTTGCTTCCACAGTAAATAGAAAACAGACAAAGAAACCACTGTCACTTCCCTCAGAAAGCAACATGACCCTCCCTAGAGATCCAGGTCATGTCAACATCTGAGTCCCCAGAGCGAGGCTCCTTCATTAAGAATGACAAAACACTCAGCAATTGTGGGAAAATACAATATTCTTGGAAGGGAAATGGTGACTACACAGAGCTGGCTGAAGGCCCTGGCGGTACATTCTGCAACAGTCCAAACCTAATTGCATCCTCACAGTGCGCAGACCGGTTCAAATCGCAGTCCACCCTGAGATCCTTCCTTCCTTCAGGAGCTTGGAACACTGGATCTGATCAAATGATCAGCAGACCCTTTCTAAGTAAGTGTGGGCCCTCTGCATACACCCAAATGTCACAGACAAGCATGTTTCTCCCAGGGTGGGACAACGCCAGCAAATCTGTCCACAATAATGCTCCTCTCCACACACCTGGGGCACAATTCATGCAACAAGCCTAAAACCACTTCACATGTGCAGTTTCCAATCACTGCCCTTCTTGTACACGTCAGTACTTTCGTGAAACAGGCCTACTTTGTAGGGGCTTTTTCGTCTCTGCTTTCTTCACTTATTATTAACCCACATGCCACACAGTCATATAACGGAGGCAAGTGTGAAAACTGGGAAGTGAGCACGACAATTCCAGGTCATGAGACTCCAGACTTTCTCAACCATCTCTGAAAGGGACAGCACTGCCCCCTTGCTTGCAGGGGACAGAGAGCCCAGCCGGCATTAGCTGCTGTTGTGTGCCCTGCAATGAATCTGACCCTTCTCCAAAACCTCTCTGGTGAGTACTTTTGTTCTTGTGTACATTTGAACAAACTGGAGCACAGAGAGGTTAAGTAATAGGTCAAAGGCTCATGCAGCTAAGAACTGAGATCAGTCTGGCTCCAGAGTCCACGTTCCTAATCATTTTATTCTGTCCTTCTAATATATCTCTCAGGTCAAACAAAAGACTATATCTGAAAATTCTTTGCAAACCTTAAAAAAATGCCACAGTGAGTATTATAAATATTATTGTACACTTCAGTACCCACTGGTTCTCCTCATAACTAATTCAATTTATCTCTGGAAAGAACCCCTAGCTACTGTCCACCAATGTATGTTTCCTCTTTAGCTAAAGATATCTGATCTCAGGCTCTGGGGATGAAGCACAGCAATAAAAACAGGCCAGTGATCTCAACCACAGCGAATGGCCCAGGACTAAGCATATGGCCAGTCATGGTCAAGTACCTGTTGACTGCATCTTGAATAATCCTTTAATGATGCAATCCTGAAGCTCCTGGAGAGAGTCATTTATAGGCCAGGAGCACACAGCTGGTGGGGGGGCGGGGGGTATCTTTGTGATGCGTGGTAGATTGCAAGTCAACCTCCTCCTCAGCAGATCCATCCCGAGGTTTTCAATCACCTGTATCAATAAATTTGTTTCACTTATGGTAGTCTAAACTGGCTTTTCTGTTACTGGCAAACCAGAGAATCATCCTGATACTCTTTCTCAAACACATTTTGCTTTATCAAGCTATATTTAACTGAACTGCAGTACTTCTTCCTCTCTGAAAATAAAACTTGAGAGACTGATTAAGCAAATTTTAATTAGATTTTCCAAGACAAATCAACACTTCTGCAGCTAGAGTTCTTGACAAGGTAACCTTATATATTGTGTCAAAACAAAAAACTACCTTTTCTAACGGCAGAGCACAAATGATTTTGCTTATCATCAGATTTGCTTCAAAATATTAAAATTGTTTTGTTTTTTGGTTTTTATGGGTTTTTTGTTTTTTGAGACAGGGTCTCACTTTGTAGTTCAGGCTGGCCCGGAGCTCAGCCTCAAAGTGACATCACAGCAATCCTCCTGCCTCTGCCTCCCCGGTGCTGGGATTTCAGGCGTGAGACACCATGCCCGGCACTGTGGTATGTGGTACTGGTTGCTGCTGGGCATGAGTCTCCTTACCCAGTATGGTATGTGGTTACCGGGGAGCGAACCCAGGTCCTTGCACTTGCAAGACAGGGGCCTGGAACCACTGAGCTAAATCCCCGGCCCAAAAAATTAAATTTTTTTTTTTTTAGGTTTTTTGAGACAAAGTCTCGCTTTGTAGTTCAGGCTGGCCATGAGCTCAGCCTCAAACTCACATCACAGCAATCCTCCTGCCTCTGCCTCCCAAGTGCTGGGATTACAGGCGTGAGCCACCACGCCTGGAACTGTGGAATGTGGTACTGATTGTTGCTGGGCGTGAGTCTCCACACCCAGTATAGTATATGGATTTTAAATGAGAGTAGTTAAACTTGCAGTTTCTAGCTTTGTAAAGAAAAATAACTGTGATATTTATTTTCTCAATTGTCAAGTTTTCCTCTACATGGCAAGCCAATATAAATACTTAGTAAAATGGCGTTCCATAGTAGAATATTGGCCTAGATGCACATGGTGTGGGTTCCACTCTCAGCATTGAAAAAAAAAAAGATCACCCTTGCAGACCCAGTCACCATACATTAGGCTCCAACTCTTAAAGGTCCCACACCTCTCAACAGTCAGTCGTACTGTAGACCAAATTCCTAGCAGATAAATCTTTAGGGGATAAAACATGTTTGAACCACAGTAACATAAATCATTTCTTCCTCCTATGAAGATAAGCTATACTAAACTTCACTTACCAAATTTGGCAACAAAACAAACCAATTTGGTGTTTTAATCACATCCATTAAAATATTTATTCCACCAGCTAATGCTTCTCAGTATTCCCTTCAGGAAGCTAAGGTTTCAGAGGAAAGCACTAGTGGTCATGCAGATCATTGCCTCAAAAGATAGCAGATAGCATTCATGTCTGATGCCTCTCGAAGGGATGTGCATACTGGGCTTCATATATTTTCATAGTTTTGAATTACTGGGCACAGCTGAATAACTGCAACGACTATATCAAATTAAATGTCCAGTCTCACTTCTTAAAAGACTTGAGCTGAGCAGGACAGCCCTTGTGGGCTAACAATGGTTCACTGATATGATTTGACTCTGCTTTCTGTGGGTGGTCTGACAGTAGTCCCGGGATAAGAAATGGTCCTTCACCCAAAGTGTCCACCCATAAAATACAGATGAACACATATAAAAACGATAACTGGGTAAAAAGAGGTTTGAAATCTAATTCTTTAGAATACATCCATTAGAGTGCTTTCTGTGGACTCCTATTAAGCAGAAAGAGTACTTATGACCTTGAGTAGAAAGCAGATAAGCTCACCAACAGCACTGGATTAGTTACACAACATTCCAAACTTTACTACCTTGATTTGCTATGCTTTGTGTTGACATGTATTACTTATTACTGAAGTAGTATAAGATTGCGGGTCTACTTGGGTTGCCTTGATAAGATGCTTTAAACACTCCGCAACCCTTCTCCAAAGCTTCCCTCAAATAGGCTAGAGTTGCCACATGTAAACAATTAGGACTTGTAAGACAGTAATAATGCATATGTCACACTATATATTTCTCATGACTGAAGTAGCCATTAAATTATGTAGAATAAGTATTTAATTCATAAAACTAACAGAGAGAATTGAAAACGTTTTAAACTAGGAATTGGAACAATTCTATTTTCATATTACACTTTGATTCACAAAAAAGTAATATTACAATGGAATTCAAACTCATAGAAGCCTCACTGACTCATAACAGTAAGCGTCTTATCTGATTACACCTAAAGTATACTAGGCACTCCAAATGGATGGATGGAAGGAAGGATGGATGGAGGGAGGCAGGAATTAATGTAAATTTACATAATGGGCTCAGATTATTATGAGTACAGATGTTATGATTACTATCTGCTTTCCTTTATGAAGTAAAACAAGAGTTGGCAAACCTTTTTTATAGTCCAGATGGTGAATATTTTAGGCTTTGTGGACCATATGGTCATGCTGCAATACTCAATCCTGACCTCTTTGGCAATTATTCAACTGTACTGTTATAGCACAATAGGTAAACAAATGAACATGAATATTTGAATAAAACTTTATTTACAAAAACAGATTTTAGTCATGAAACCATTCAAATCTTATGGAGAATACTTTCTCATAATGGACCCTCTGTTTCCTAAAGATGAGAAATAGACTGACTTGCTAAATTTTGCCAAATATGTTTTGCTGGGTCAAAATTTGGCCAAGAGACATATGCTCAGTGTCCACAGTGTTCATCTCTTCCTCGGAATTTCAGTACTGTTACAAGCCTGGCCCATGCTGGTATGCATGCTAGTCAGGACAAGGTTAAAGGTGGTTAATCAAGATTGAGCCAATCATAAAAGATCAGCCATAGAGGGTAGGAAGATTACAGGAAATTTACATCTGTGAATTCTGTAGTATAATTGGTTCCCAGGGAGGTAGACTGTATCCATATCCATAACCACTACATAGACTCCTTAGGTGCAAGCTTTTAACTTCTAGCTCTTTACTCTTTCATCTAACCCCTATTATCAACACCTAATGAAGTTTAGATATTCATTGATTTCCTGCTGCTTGATCTTTTCTAAAACAGACTCCCCCACGGGGTTATACAGAGAGTAACAATAGCAGAGGAGGATATGAAGACAAGTACCAGCAAGGAACAAGTGAAAAGGGGCAAAATGAGTCCCTGGGAGAGAAGCAGACTACTTAGAGGACTGAAGAAATCACACACAGCTCTCTCAGGTTCTATCAGATATTAGGACTTCATATTGCAGAAACCGGGCAGAGCTTAGACAACCTAAAACTACCTCTACTGTGACCAACATAAGGATAAAATCTTGGTTAATCCTCATTTCGGCTGGATAGTGCCCAGGTCTCCTAAAATTTCCTCCATCTAGCAGAATAATTTACCTCTGATAGTCTCATGGAATACTCTATAGCAATAGAAATGAACCATTTTAACTATATAGAATAATAGTGAGCAACCTCTCTGATACACTGTTGAGTGAAAAAAGCCAGGCACAAAAAGTGTGATCTGTATTATCTATTATATACACACACAGGAAAGAAAAACAGGCAAAACTGATTTATGCCTGTACTTTTCCATACAGGAAGCAGTATAGCATATAGGAGGAAGGATAGAGCTGTGTAAGTAATGCTGCTTCTTAATCTGGGTGCTGGTTACATGGGTATATTCAGTTTGTGAGATTATATTGAGGTATATATTTACAAAATACGTATTTCTATAGATATGCTCTACTTCTTCAAAAGGTTTTTAAAAATTCTCCTTATCTACATAATCCTGAACATAACAGGCTCAAAAAAAAATTTCCCTTAATCCATCCTTCTAAGCCCCTTTGCCTCAGGTATCCCAAAGCCCTTTCGCCACTCACTTTTCAAAGCACAACCACAAAGATGACAAAGAATGAAAAAGCAACCTTGATCATTCCAAAAGTCCTTGACTCCAGATACAGCTCATTCTCAATATATCTTTCAAAGAATCTTTATTGTCATCATTAACCTTTTTGTTCAAATCTCAAAAAACAGCAGTGTGAAAAGCCAGCACTGTCCCAAATGGCACACTTAAACTGACTTCTTTTAAACTGTGCTCAAAATGGACAGCCCTAGTTCATAAATGCCTATATAGAAACACTCAGGCACAAAGGTATCTTGAGACAGGTATGGCAACCCAGACTGGGATACTGACGAGGCCACACCTACTCTGCAATGACCACAGATAACTGACCCTCACGATAATGTGAATGATCTACAATCTGAATCTGAGCCAAGCACATCTATTAGATTTTATGCAAAAGTTCAATTCAAGTAGTCGAGTTACAGAGTTGGAAAGCATTTTTAATCTTGCTAATGTTAATTTTAATATGTTAACCTCAATTTCACATTGCCAATCAATCTTCCCACATTCCTGTACAAGTTAAACTTTAAAAAAATAAAACAGCTGAGACATCTGATTACGTTAGATCACAGAGCCTGGCTTGCTCAGTCAATGTCAATCAGGACTAGGGTAAGGGTAGATCAGATCCCCTGACTCCAGTGCAAAACACCACAACAGGGAGCACATGGGCAGATTACAAGAATGAAGAGAGCACAGTGACCACTCTGGGGAAACTCTACACCTTGACAGTCAGGTATTTTTCATACCAAGTTCATATTGTTTGTCCATCCATTACTTAAATCTTTATTTACATTTTTAAAATCTGGCTCTGTTTTTGTTATCTGTGAAGGGAACTTAACAGAAAACATTTCTAATGATTGGGTGACATAGCTCATGAACACTCTGAAATGTCTCAAGAGAAAGCATCACTGTTGTTGGGAATTGTATCTGCTCCAAATTTAGGAGAAAATGCCATGATAACTGCACCTCTCCCATATTTCAGCAAAAAATACAAACCTACACACGTACAATATGTAGTAAAATGCTAACAACTATTAAGGTAGAAATTGGGTACACAGGAATTTATTGCTCCTTATCTTTTGTTCTTTTCTGTTGTTTTGTTTTGTTTCATTGCATTGTTTGCTTGTTTTTTTGAGACAGGGTTTCTCTGTGTACTTCAGGCTGGCCTTACACTCACTGTGTAGCCCAGGTTGATCTGGAATTTGAGGTGATCCTGTTGATTCAGACTCCCAAATGTTAGAATTATACACATGCACCACTAAGCCCCCCGGCTTTTTAACTCTTCTATATTTGAAAATTTTTATAGTAAAAAACTGCATGCAAAATGTACTCACTTTTAAGTGAATGGCTGTTTTCTTGCTCCTAATCAAAAATGAACTGCAAAATATGACCAAGCGGACATTCCGGAATCACTCATGCTGCCTTCGCCCTGCAGGAAGAAGGAAAACAACACACTATCACCAAGCATTTTGATTTATACTGCTGTTAATAAAATGTGCTTAATAAATGGCAAGCTTCTAGATTAAAATACTGAAAAGTGAAAAGACAAAAAAGTGACCACAATTTTCACGCATAAAGGGAAAAGAAAAAACACGGGAAACAATTGTTAGATCCACCCACTCTAGGAACTTCTGGAACAAAAGAATTCCTCAGTACGTTTTTCCCCCTTTTTCCCAGCTTTACTGAGGTATGATTGAAAAATATTGCACATACTCAGGATAGACACAATGAAATGTTTTGATATATGCATATCCTATAAAGTGATCACTACAATCAAGCTAATTAACGTAGTGATCTCACAATTACAGTGCCTTCTTTTTTGTATTGTGACCACCTGAGATTCTTTATCTTGGCAAACCCTGAATTTACAAACAAATTTTCAACTACAGTCATCACACCGCACTTTACAACTTCTGTGTGTTAGGACTTCACCTCAGAGCACATTTGCCTCAGCGAGTTTCTCTTAGCTCACAGCCTTTTCAGGGCAGGGACACAGCCCAAATGTCCACTCGGCAGGGACAAGAACCTGAGCTAGCCTCTGACCTTGGACTTCCAAGACCACACACAGGAAGCCATCCACATATACTCTGTTATGGCCACCCCCCAAAGCCTCATGCTTTTCTGAAGTGGCTGAATCTAGAGGGTATGAGGCTGAGATAAAGGGCAAATGACTGGTTTGGCACCACCCCAATCCTGGTAGTCTGGACTGGATAAAATGGGCAAAAATGACATTGGTAAAGTCTCTTGCTGCTTTCGCTGTCTCCCATCACCCCAAACTGTTGCCCTCTGCCACCCTGACCTGGAACCAGGCAATTCTGCACCAAAACCTCAAGGAACTATAAGCCAAATAAATCCTTCCCCTTTAACTTTGGGTGTTCACTACTTTGTCTCAGCAGGGACAGAAAAGTGGCTAACACTCACTCACATAGCCCTTCTGAAACTACTACACAGCCTCTTTAGCAAAGCTACCTAGATCCAGTATACTACGTGCTCTACAGCAAAGTGGCATCGTGGCAAGAAAGCCCTGTTTGTACGACACCAACATGCTCTCCACTCTGCTGTCATCGAGTACATTTGATCCTGTCCATAGCTCTGTGAGGTAAGCTGAGCCAATATTCCAGGGAAGGCAGCTACATGTCAAAGATGATGTATGACAAGGACATTCAACTAGAAAACAAATGAAACGGAATTTCTACTTACATCTGCCCCCAGGGTTTGTCTCACTACATGGATGTTCCTACTCTCTCATCCCCCACTGACATGTTGCACTCCTTAAAACCAACCCCAGAGCCAGGAGGCCAAACATCACATTGATATGAGAGGGACCAGGGTGGGCAGTGCAGTTTACTCGCTCTGAGTACACATGCGGAATCATTCTTAACAGTACCAGTCATACTATCCTTATCACCAACTGTAATTACTACAAAAATACACACTAGTAACCACACTTCCTTCCCGTACACAATAACTTTAATGTGTTTTTGGCATACCCCTCCCTCGTGTTTCTCCCTGTCAACCAACTAAACAACAACAAACAAGCACCACACTGTACCCCTGAAAGATTTTCTATCTTTGCCATAATCATATAGTTACTTCTTGCCACTCAATTCTTTCCTTTTTATGAAATGCAAAAATCAAATATGCTGTAATGATCTAAGTGTAAGCTCCACAAACATATATGAGGGCAGTTGCAACACTACAGGGAGAAGGCAGTGGCTCCACATGATGATGAAAGAGGCTCTTCGTGCCCTCAGCACCAAAATTCTGCACACAAAGAGGTTCAGGGGCACGGATGCTCAATGTGTGTGAGAGCTGGCAAACAAAAGCCTCAGGAAAGCCAAGCCTCAAACCATGTCCTTGCTACTCATTAACTTCATTAGAAAGTGTGCGCCCTCTCTGGAGCTGTTTCCTCACCTGAAGGCTGGAGCACCTGTTCTCAAAATGCTGGAATCCACACAGGAGAGATATGTGACTCACGGCCTCACAAACTGGGCCACTTGGGCCCCTAGGAATACTCACCACGCAAGTATGCCTACAGCAATTCAGAACAAAGAGGAAAATACATGATGTTCTTCTGAGAAACATCAATCTTACTTACAGAGTTTGGCAAGAGAAGGCTAAGCAAATGAATTAATAAACACGTCATGGCTAACTGAATTTTTAACCAAAGTGCTATCCTTACTTGCCCAAGACATTTCTGCCTCTGCTCTTAGGCGTAGGGGCAGGGAGAGAAGAGTGGACCCCATTCTTATTAAGCGTAGTCATGGGAGAAAGCATGGGGTTGGCAGGGAACTTGAAGATCATAGAAGCTCTTGTTCTGGAGAATTTTTTCCAAAATCAGGAGTCCTAAATTTTTTTCTTTTTTTTTTGAGACAAAGTCTCACTCTGTAGTTCAGGCTGGCCCTGAACTCACTATGTAGCCCAGCGAGCCTCAAACTCACAGCAATATTCCTGCCTCTGCCTCCCAAGTGCTGGGATTACAGACCTGAGCCACCACACCCAGCATTGTGGTATGTAGTTACCAGAGATCGAACTGGGGACCTTGTGCTTGCCCGGCAGATGCCAGAATCACTGGGCTAAATCCCCGGTCCAGGAATCCCAGATTTTTGCCAGATCCAACTACAGGGAGAATGGAGTCTAGGGGCATTATCCAAACTGCACATTAGTTATCCTAGGCTCATTAACTCACTGTCCTGCCTCAGGGCAGTCCTGCCCAGCAACCCCTGCTGCCCAGGCACCCCACATTACATCACTGACATCCTTTCCACTTCATGTGCACCAACTGGTAATACACTCAGTATTCGTATTAATTTTGATTTAAATCAATGCTTGAATTACTATATAGAAAGTGAGCTTTTCTACTTAGATTGTATTGTTAAATATATTTTATAAAGCAGAATTGTGTCAACCAGGCTCCAAGATCCACCCCGCAGTCCGTCCCCGCGCTCTTCAGGCACTTTGTCACTCCCCTTCCACATGAACAAGACTGGCACACACAGACACTGCAGTATTGCCACAGGCCAAGTGAAAGTTCAAAGGCTGAGTCAAAACCTGCAGCTTCCACTTCATTCTCTCTCGGGAAGGAAGCTGGCAACTGGCATATGAGGCCATGAGGGGAAGAACTGAGGCCTCTTCCACAACCAGCAAGGAACAAGCTTCTCGCAAGTCATGAGTGACTCACCTGCAACCTCATGAGAGCCCCGTCGGAGCCACCCAGTCTTAGCTGCTCCCAAGTCCCTGACCACCCCACAGACCACAAGACAGTGTTTATTACTGTTTAAGTAGAAAGTTTTGAGATGATGTGTTCTGCAATGAAAACTAATATAACAACATGCATGAGCTTAAACAGTAATAAAATAAATCCCAGGTCAGTATATGATTATAATGTTGGGTTTGGTCTCGGGAGGCCTGGTGAGTATATTAGCTGCTGCTTTCATTTCCTCTGTTGCTTTACCACAACCCCACCACCAAGATTTACTGCTAGCCTGAATTTTGAGTTAACACTTATCTTTGTTCTTCATAATGGTCTTACTATCCATATATTCTCCATGTGTTATGTTTTTCCTAATTTCAACCAAATATAAATGAAAACATACTGTTTGTGTTCTTTTCAGACTTGTTCTTTCTTTGCAATTTTAAGATTCATCCCTGTTCACTAATGTGGTTGTAGTTCAAATTAAGACTTTTCAAAATAAAAGACCAAATCAAGAAATGGAAAGGTGAAGTGAATAGACAGGTCACAGAAGAAATACAAACAGCCAGTAAGTACATAAAGAAACGTCCAACATTACTGATCATTAGAAAAATGTAAATTAAAACAACACTGAGATTCAAACTTACCCCAGAAAGAATAGCCATCATCAAGAAGTGAAATAATAGCAAATGTTGGCAACTCAGGTAGTCCTGTTCTGGGTATCTTCCCACAAGTGTTAAAGACATCATATTACAGTGACATATGTATACTCATATTTATAACAGCACAATTCACAACAGCTTAATCTTAAAAATGGCCTATATGTCTGTCAACAGATGAATGAATAAAGAAAATGTGGGATATATGTACAGTGGAATACTAGACAGCCAAAAAGAAGGATAAATTTGAGTATTTGAAGGAAAATGGGTGCTCCTTGAGACCATAACTAAGCAAGCTAAATCAGACACAAAGTCTTAAATATGATATTGTCACGAATTCTCTTACGTGAGAAACGCGAAGTCTAAATAATTTAAAAAGGAAAACAAAACAAAGACAACAGGAAACATGAAGGTAGACACTGTGCACAGGAAAGCATACGTAGGGGTGCAGGGAAAGGGAAAGGAGGGATGAAGGAGGAGGAAACAACAAGGACTGAGCTGTAATGTGTACATGCATGAGCTCTCCATGATGAATCCATCCATGAGGCATCACATACATACACTGTATTAATTTTAAAAAAGTTCAGCCATTCTGGTAGGTGTGAATAGTACCTCATTTCCATTTCCCTAGGGATTAGTGATGTTGAACCTATTTTCATCCACTCATTTGTCACTCATCTTCAGTACACTGCAGTATTTGCTACACTCGTTGTCATCACTACACCTTTGTTCAAAGTGGCTATCATGCTGTGCTCTTCTGTTGCCCACCTATAATAGCACTGAGGTAGGCAGTTTATGTACATACTCATTTTATTCCTACAAAATACTTGCAGGGAATTGTAGTATTTTCAGTTTATAGTAAGGTAAAGACTTCATATTCAAAAGATACGTTTTCTGGAGACAAGCTCTCACTATGGCCTTGAACTCACAATGTAGCCCAAGCTGGCCTTGAACTTGTAACAATCCCTGTCTCAGCTTCTCAGGTGCTAGGATTTCAAGTGTGTACCCCTCGCTGGCTTCAAAAGATAGCTGAATGACTACCACATGTAGTGAACTGATT
Source organism: Petromus typicus (assembly GCA_004026965.1). Taxonomy (NCBI): domain Eukaryota; kingdom Metazoa; phylum Chordata; class Mammalia; order Rodentia; family Petromuridae; genus Petromus; species Petromus typicus. Next base: position 59,575 of record PVIR01003723.1, on the reverse strand, counting down.
TTTAGACCTATATACTGTACTAGCTCTGTGACTTTGGTAAAATATTTAATCTTTAAGGTCAATTTCCTTTACTATTAAATAGGACCTGTAATATGATATGCCCTCTCCAGAACTGAGTGAGGGTTACTTCTTTTGTGGTACTAGAGACTGAACCCAGGGCCTCAAGCAGACTAGCTAAGCATTCCACCACTGAATTACATCCTGAGCTTTTCTTTTCTAATTCTTTTTTTTTTTTTTTTTTAGGTTTTTTTTGAGACAGGGTCTCGTTTTGTAGTTCAGGCTGGCCCTGAGCTCAGCCTCCAACTCACATCACAGCAATCCTCCTGCCTCTGCCTCCCGAGTGCTGGGATTACAGGCGTGAGCCATCACGACCAGCACTGTGGTATGTGGTGCTGACTGCTGCTGGGCTTCACGCCCAGTATTATTATGTGGTTACCCAGGATCGAACCCGGTCCCTTGTGCTTGCAAGACAGGTGCCGGAACCACTGAGCTATATCCCCGGCCCTTCTTTTCTAATTCTAAGACAGGGTCTCATTAAATTGCCCAGACCAGTCTTCAACTTGTGATCCTCCTCTCTCAGCATCCATTCATCTTATAAGTGAGTAGCTGCGATTACAGGTGTGCACCACTGCCCCAGAGGGGTGAAGGGTTTTAAGCATAAAGGAAACATACTGAGTATAACACCTGGGGCACAGTTTTTACTAAGAAAACGTTAGCACTGGCTGCTTCAGTTCTCTTCAAATACTTGGTAGTATTCTGAGGCAATGTCTGTGTTACTCAGTCACCTGCTCTGGCCAGTTGCTCCTTGGTGGGTTTTTGCTCCATTCTGGGTCAGACATGATTTGGCCTTCCTCTTTCCATGTGCAGCTCACTAGTAGTTTGCATTGCACTGGTCTAGAACGATGGGATTGGCAGTTTTGCAAAGCAGACCTGCTATGCTAGGGTTGCTGCTGCCTCCTCATCTCACTTATAAAGGCAGATCACCCTGGTGATTCCTAGGCGCTCCTCCTCAGTTCACCTTTCATAGGTCAAATCCACAGTCTGGGGTGTGGCAAATGGAAGGGATTCTACTGAGGGACCTAATCTCTCACAGCAATGGTATACACAGTGTTTCAGGAATTCTTTTTATCATTCAACCACTCCTTTGTTTCTATATTGGCCAGATAATCTAGGATGATTTCTAGAAAATTGGAACTATTTTGAAGAGATGGTATTTGAAATGAGTAGTTAATATTCTGTGAAGTCAGTAAGAGGAAAGTTAAATAAGTCAAATGTTTTATTCTGAGTTTATTCCAGCTCCAATGTTTGTATAAAAAGGTGTCTAAGTCTGAGAATTTAGCTCAGTAGTTCCAGCATCTGCCTGGTAAGCGCAAGGTCCCAAGTTCAATCTCCAGTACCACACATCATAATGTCAGGCATGGTGGCTCACGCCTGTAATCCCAGCACTCAGGAAGTACAGGCAGGAGGATTGCAGTGAGTTCAAGGCTAGACTGAGCTACATAGTGAGTTTAGGGCCACCCTGAACTACAAAGCGAGACTGTCTCAGAAAAAAAAGAAAAGGCATCTAACTTTTGATATCATAAAAGACTGATCTAGTTGGTAAAGTTTAGAGTAGGACAGAGTAAGATAGTCATAATATTTAAATTATTAAAATCATAAAATAAATATGGCCTTTTAAAAATTATCGGATAATTCATTTTGAATAGGTGTAGCTTTGCATGCACAAACAAGAACATATTTAAAATCTGCTCCCTGACTTTTCCTCCAAATTTGCTGCAGCACATTTTCATTCAATCTTTCTATTCTTAAGCATACTGTCCAGTGTTTGTCTGGTGCATTTTACATTGCGATTTATGAGGCTCTTTTCCCTTCAGCAACCATTCAAGGGTGGACTCTGCTGTATACTGCTTGGGTTCAACTCTTGGTATCTATGAGGTATCAGCTGTGCAACTATGTTCAAGTTCACTGCTTCCTCTACCTCACTGTCTTCCATTTGCAAAACGAGTATAAAGGTTCTTACCTCATAGGCATTAATGATTTCAAAAAGATAAGAATTATCAAGTGGTTTCACTGAAGTGATCTCATTAGATGATATTTTAAAGTCACTGTTTCTTTCCGTGACATGGTATAAAATTTTTAAAAGTTTACAAGAGTTCTATCCTTCCTACCCAAATTGACAAAATTTCTCATTATGTGCATTTAATGCCAATAGAAACATTTTCTGTTAAGGCTTTACTAGAAATATAGATCAAATTTCATAAAATTACTACTGCCACCTAAGAAACTATAAAATCTGTAAAGGCCATTGTTTTAAGACTTTTTGCAGAATTTCTACAAATAAAATCTATTACAGTAAATCAAAATCTAATACTAATCTTATAGTGAAAACAATATAACCAGCTTCTATAAAAAAAAAGAAAAAAGATGATTTACTCCCTGCTCTAAGCTTAAATTTGGCCAGCTTTATGTGAGCTCATTTTTGCCCCTTCAGAATGAGAGCAATAGGATGGGATTTAATATGTGAATCAATGAGAAAGAAAACAGTTTTTAAATTACCATAAGCCTAGACATCAAATTTGGCTGTGCATGTGGGTACTGCATGGCTTTGGCAAAGGCCACACCACTGTTCTAACTCACTAAGCCCTGCGTCTACCACATTCCAGCTGTCTGGGTCACTGCTTTACAGTATCTACAGCAGTGACATTGCACAGAGGAAAAGCTTTTCCCTCTGTTGGTTGAAAGCTTGCCTTGTAATTGGCAAAAACAAGCATGCCTCTTTTTTAAAGAGAGGCTGGAAAGGCGGTGAAGGAGTCAACTGTACACAACCGCTTTGGAAAACAATTTGGCATTACTTAGAGAAGTTGAACACGGGCAGTCCCAAGCCCAGCTCTCCTCTTCTAGGAATATACCCTACGGAAACTGTTGCCTGTGTGCACTAGGGCACAAGCTCTAGAATATAAATGGCAGCATTATTCAAAATAGCAAAAAACCTGAAAAATTCCTAGAGGGTCCTCAGCAAGTTGAATAGAGGTGGGAATTGTGAGCCTATTCACAGTACTCATACGTAATGGTTTGAAAAAACAAGTATAATATAAATCTTTAACTCTTTCAGGAAAATATCTAGATGGGGGGCTGAGTTGAATGGAATTTCTAGTTTTAGTTTTCAGAGGAATCTCCATCCTGAGATCCATAGGGATGGCACTATTTTACATTCCTACTAACAATGCAGCAGAGTTTCTCCCCACCCAGCCACCCACCCCCGCAGCCTCACCAACATTTGCTTTTTGTCTATTATGCCTGTGATTCCTTCTTTCTGGAGTAAGATGAAATCTCAGTGTTGCTTTGATTTGCATTTCTCTAATGGTTAAAGGTGCTGAACATTTTTGCCTGTATTTATTGGCCATTTGTACTACTTCTGAGAAATGTCTGATTATTCCAATGGCCCATTTTTTTTGACTGGGACTTTTGGGGGAAGAAGTCTATTTTTTTTTTTTTTTAAGTTCTCTATATGTTTTAGATATTAGTGCTTTGCCAAAGGCAAAACTTTTTTCCTATTCTGTAGATCATCACTTCACTTCATTTATTTTATTGTGTATTGTGATATAATCCCATTTGTTGATTCTTTTTGATATTTCTAATGCAGTTCAGAAAGCCTTTCCTTATGCCTATGTGTTGAGGAGTTTTATTGATTTTTATTTTCCAGCAGATAAGTATTTCTTTTTTAATATCTAGGTCTTTGATACGTTTTGCTTTTTAGTACAAAATGAGAGATATGGCTATAGATTCACATAATGGCTTAACTTTAAAAATCAATAACATCAAGTGCTGGCAAAGTTCCAGGTCAAGTAGGATTCTTACATTTCATTGGTGGGAATACAATGGGTGAATGGGCAAACAAACTGGTACATCTATACCACAATACTACTTGTTAAAAATGAACAAATCCCTGATACCTGTGGCATGGATGATCTTCAGATGGATTTTGCTAAATGAAAGAAGCTAGTCTAAAAAAAGTTACAGTCTCTGTAATTCAATTTATATGACATCCTGGAAAAGGCAAAATTATAAAGACAAAGAACAGATCGATTGGTGTCACCAGGAGTTCAGGGAAAGAGCCCTCTCTTTCCCTCTCTTGACTACAAATAGGAAGCACAAGAAAAATCTGAAAGGTGGTGCCTTATGCTCTTTGTGGTGGTGGTTACAAGAATATATACTATGAATTTCATAATTTTTGCCACAGATTAAGAGTTTGTGTTCCTCCTAAATGTGTAGGTTGAAACTTTAATCCCCAATTAATGGTGTTTGTAGCTTCTGAAGGTCATTAGGTCACAGTGGAATGAGATGGAATACAATTCTTAGTCCTTATAAGAAAAGTTATAATTTATGGAAAGGGTAAGAAGATGTCAGCTTATAAACCAGGAACAAGGCCCTCAACAGAATCCAGTCCCGCTGGCCAGCACCCTGACCTCAGACTTCTAGCCAACACAGCTGTGAAAAACAGACGTTTGCTATTTAAGCCACCCAGGATATTATATTCTTGTTAGAGCAGCCCAAACTAAAACAGAACTATGTATTCTCCAAAAGTGAATTTTTTGTTAACTAGTTTTTTAAATTGCCAAAAAACCTGCATTTTAAAAAATTAGGGAAAAAAATCAGGCATGGTGATAAATGCCTATAATCTAGCATTCTAGGAAGCTGAAGCAGGAGGATCACAATTCAAGCCTTAACAATGTAGCAACTTAAAATTTTTAAAAAGGAAAATACTATAAAGGGCTGGATATGTAAGTAAGAGTGAAGGCTCTGGGTTCAATTCTCGGCAACATAAATCAGAAAGAATTCAGAAGTCTTGAGGAATTTGTGAGGAAGGAAAGAAAAGCAAGGAATAAACAGTTCTGAAGCTCCGGGCCAAAAAACAATAACGAGCCCGGAGACCCTCCTGAATCCCGCGTGAGGAGAAGTCAGCAGACAGTAATAAAGGCTAACAGTCAAGAGCCCTGCTTTCTAACCCAATTTCACCAGGTAAATGACAAAGGATTGGAATATGAAAACCACTGCAACTCCCGGAGCCTCAGTTTACCTATTCTAAAATAAGGGAGACAACAAGACAAATTATCTTAAGGTCCATTCCTGCAACACACATTTTAAAGACAATATGGCTTTCAACTGCTAACGCTAGAAAGAGAAGAAAACAAGTATACAGAAATAATTATGGAAAAAATAAACTACATCTGCACAAATGCCATAAGAGAAGAAAATAATGAGAACTGCATCAATGTGTTTCAATGTTAAGGTGATGGTAGTGAAAGTAAATAGTAGAGAAAAGACAGAAGTCTCAGAACACTCCTCCATCACATCCTGGAAGCCAAGAACAGTACAGGCAGAGGCTGGAATAACTCCAAGATCAAACGCTGAATCAGTCAAAAAGGATAACAAAATGTGAATGAGACTATCCAGACTTTCCAGAGATCAACACAAATAGTGCAAAAAAATTTTAAAAAGTAACAAGAAGGCTGCCAACCAAAACAGGCACACTAAGTATCTTAGCTGCGTTTTCAATCTCACTCTGCCTTCATCTTTGCTGTTGAAAGAACTGAACAAACATGTAGGAACAGTTTCCCTGCAACAGCCCACATCCAAAATTACAATTCTAGCCAGGGATGGTGGCACACACTTGTTGTCCCAGCTACTTAGGATCCCAGAGCAGGAGGACATAGTTTAGGGTAGAACCCTGGGTCTGATCCTTAACACAAAAATGGCTGCAATTTGAAAAATTCAGCAATTCCTGGAAGTTAAGAATATGACTGCTGAGAACTATTTTTTTTTCTCTTTGGTCCCACATTCTTCAATGTAAAGACTCCAGAATTCTAGAATGAACAACAAAATTCCTTTTCTAAGGACTTAGTAAAATAAAAAACACACAATTTAAAAAGCACTCACAGTTGTTGTCAATTTATTAGTATGTAAAGCAGGAAAAGAATTTGTGGTTTGTAATATTCCTAGAATGGCCAAGTGAAATGTGATAAATCCTTCAGCTCTGTCCCCAGGGGACCTAAGAACACTATTTAAGGGGCCTCGGCTGCTCAGCCAAATGAACCTAGTGACACAGGCCACTTAACCAGAACAGACGGATGATTAGGAAAATGAACAATAAAAAATCATACTTGCTAGTAAAACTTACTGGAGAAAGTCTCCCAACACAACCACTTTTCCACTGATTTTCCTTTCGCATAAGGAGATGTGCGAACATCAATCTGACGCAACCCAGCTCTGCTGGTTACTGAAGAGGAAAAAGGGCAGGAGGGCAGGAAAAAGGCTCTGGCCTTGCAGCCAGGTCTCTTCCACCACTAAAACTTGGGGCTGATTCCTTCCTACCTCCCTTCCTGCAGCTACAAAAGAAGGAAAATCTCATCTTCCATCTAGTGCTCAGGCAAGATGCTGATATGAGTTATGTGAGATTGATTATGCCTGCAGAAGCACCTATGGAAAATACAAACACAAATAGAAGGTGTTATTAACTCTGTTCCACATGGGCGGGGGGGTGGGGTGGTCCCTGAATATACTTCAAGCCTATATGCTCACATCCCGACTGCCTCTTTCAAGTCAACCATATGCTTCTCTTCCGCTACAGCTGGGCTGCTGAGCAGGTGCTGGAACTGATAGAGACAGAAAGGCATCAAAGGAGAGTATATCTGTTATGTAGCTTCGGCCCTCCTGGCTGCATGAAGATAAAAGTCATTTCTTCCTTATTTATAGTCTATTATTCTTTTTGAGAGCTTTCTACGTGTCAGACACAATGCTAAGCACTAAAGGGCTGTGGTGGGTTTTTGGGGGGTTTTTTTTGTCCTAAGAAAACAAGTTGTGTCTTCAAGCATGTTCATTCTGGAAGCAGCTAAGCAGCCAAAGAGCTAACTATAAAAAAGAGCTGAGTCTGGAAAAATGGAATAAACTTCAGGAGAGAAGCAGGGGAAAGGTACTCTAGCTGGATGGCGGACAGGCAGCAAGAAACCAATGGAAAAGGAAGACAGACAAGTGGTCAGCACAGGGGACAAGAGACAGACCCACATATCCAACAGAGATATTCTGGTGCTCTCCCCTGGCCCTGGGAGCTTCCGACTGCCATGACCAACCTCACAGCTCAGGAGGACTGTGAGAGCAATGCGGAGACAGAACGAAGAGAGGGTGGCATGTGAGTGGCTGTGCAGGACAGGATGAGGACTGGGAAGCGTAAACGAGCGCCACAGACAACAAAGGGGGCAGCAAGGCTACTTTTCAAAACAGAAAGGACACACAGGTAAGAGGAAATGTGGGTGACTCCTGGTTCTATTTTAACTGAGAGGACAGCGGACTTTTTCAGAAGGCCCTGGAAGAAGCCGAGTTGGAGGATGGGCTGAGTTCGCACATGATTTTGACCAGTTGGGCCTTGTTAACCCAACTGTTCTCATCACCCAACTACCCTTTTTTACCTTTCCACAAGCAGGAGGTCTCAGAAGGAGCACAGAAGGCGTAGGCAAGAATTCAAACTCATTTTTAACTTTTCAGTAGCCCATGAGAATACATTCCTACAGACCTAGAGCTCAGAGAGGCGGGCACCAGGGCCAAGGGTTCTGACGTGGCCACCATACTCCACTGGCCAGAGAAAAGAGAAATAAAACTTGAATCAGGACTCATCCTGGATAGGGACAAGGAGTTTTCCTACTTATGCTCACCACTCCACACAATGGTCCTGACTCCGATGTGTGGCACAGACCTCCAGGAGACACCAGCTGGGTGTTATCCCATCAGTTCTGACACTACCCACCAATGACAGTATCCCACCGCTTAAGGGCTCAGTCCCAAGACTGTCCCCCCACCCCCAGGGCCAGTCACAAAGCCAAGGTTGCTTTACCTGAACTTTTGACTAACCAGTTATTGATAAGCGGTTGCCCACTCTCCCCTCAGGCATCATTAATTTCCTGGAATGACTCTCAGAACTCAGGGAAGACTTACATGTGCTGGTTTATGATGGAGGACTTCACAAGGGATATGGATGAACAGCTAGATGGAAGAGATGCATAGGACAAAGCTTCCATGCCTTCTGTGGGAACACTGCCCTCCAGGTACCCACACATTTAGCTGCCAGAAGCCCTCAAGCCCAGCGTTTCTGGGTTCTTATGAAAGTGTCAGTAGAAAGCCTTAGTTATAGACACTACTGGTTAAATGGTTGCTCATCAGTGATTAACTCAGCCTCCAGCTCCTCTCCCTTTCTGGAGGTTGGTGGGCCCATGGAGGGCTTAGTCTTTCCCACGCACAGCTCTTATCCTGAAACTAGGAAGGGTTCAGGACCAGCCACATGTCACTCCTTAACATATAAAAGATATTCATGTTACTGTAGATGGAGGATTTTAGAAGCTACAGAAAGCAAATATGACTGGTTACCTGGTTGGTTGACCATACAGGGCGCTGAACCCAGGGCCTGCACAGACAGCTATATATTCCCAGTCTTCTTTTTCATTTTTTTTGAGACAAGGTCTAAGTCACTAAACTGCTCAGAGTGCTGAGATAACAGGATGTGCGACAACATGCCTGGCCTGGCTCCAAGTGTTTCTTAATGTACCACAATATCATCATCCACTTCAGGTGTCAGTTTTCCATCACGTACATTATCCCATGCCAGTTAACATCCCGTGTCTCCATCTCACACTGCAAAGACTCGACTCTCCTGTTGTCCAGTCACTGTACTCTTCTCCCAACACTCCCTTCCAATGACAAAGGCCAGGCAGTCCCAATCTACCCAGTTTTAGTCTCTGTAGACTCCACTCCCGCTGCTGAGTGCTTATTCAACTGTCCTGCCATCCTGGAAGGCCTACCCAGGCCCTGCCCTTCAATGCCATTCCCTTGCCTGCTGTGATTAAACAGCCATTTGTACTCTACAGAGCAGGATCTGTTCTGGTCTCTATAGGAGACTCCTGCCTATGTCAGGCTCTAGCAGTTCCTTGAGTGTGGTCTTCATCAGTAACATTTGTAAGGCTGGCTGATAACACGTCAATGTTACACCAGGGGAAAAAGGTGGGAAACAAGAGAGGCCAAGGCAGAAGGACAACGTGCTGTAGGCCTTCTGTCTCTGAATTTATGAAGGGCCTGCAGGAGGTAGCTCTGTATTCCCTGGGCTCAATTCTTAGTACTCCCTCTCAAAAAAGAAAGAAGACGAAGACCACTGGAAAAGATACTAACTATATCCGCCACCCGTCACTTACTAAGCACAAGACAGCAATGAACTGACACCAAGGTGTCTTACTTTACAGTCCATTTAAGATGCAGTATTTTTTTTTTAAATTTCTATATACACACACACTTTATATACATGTCCATATATAAAGTAAAGATACCAAAATGTTAATACAAAACTAGAAACTCAGTATGTATGTGTTCTCTCCATTACTTTCCATAGTTTCCTGGTCATTTCAGATATTTTCATAATACAAAGAATTTAATGAGAAAAAAATAAATATAAAACTTCTACTCTCTAGGGGAAAAAATAGCTCTTCAAACACTCATTTCAAAGGGTTCTGGATAAAGGAAGTTTATTGTAATTGATTTTGTTTTTAACATTATGCTCCACAGCTGAAAAAATAACGAGAAAAAAAAAGAAAACCAATAAGAGGTTCTTCCACTAGAATGTCCTCATTTCTACTTCTATATCCTATGAAATGGTAAAAGATAAAAAGAAAATAATAGAGTTGGGGATATAGCTCAGTGGTTTCAGTGCCTGTCTCATAAGCACAAGGTCCCAAGTTCAATCCCTGATACAAAAAAAAAACCCCTCATAATCCTTTCTCATACATTTTTATCTCAAAAGACCTTCTGATAAAATCACTAAATTTATTCTTAGTCCTATATACAAGGTACTGAGGATTTACAGATGTGATTACATAACAATCCTGCAATTCCTCTGCTTTACAGATGAGGCAACTAACATGCCAACAAGCAGTTACTCCAACATGCAGCGGTCCCACTGCTGCCAAATTCACCTCCGGCAGAAGTCAAAAGCCTTGGTTTTGTTTCTGATGTAACATGACATTTGCCTCACGCTGTCTGATGTTTCCTCTCACTTCTCAGAATTCCTGGCTCCACAAATACGTGAATTAATTCCCCCCTCCCTCCCTCTCCCTCGCCCTCTCTCCCTCTGCCTCCCTCCTACTCTCTCTCTCTGTATCTCTCTCACCACTATGGTTCGAACTCAGGACCTTGAGTACACAGGGCAAGCAAGCATCTATCAGGAGAAGCTATATCATCCATTCAAATGACTGAATCTGACACAGAAAAAAAAAATCTCTAACATGCAGAGTAAAAAGAAAACAATCTAAGGAATTACAGTTTTGAGCTGCACAGTGCCAGATACAGCACTACCATTTAGTTAAATGAAAACTAAACAGTATCATACACTGCAGTCATGAAATCCAGGGGTTCATGCATGTGGCAAGTTCTCTACCAATAAGCTACACGCTAGCCCATACTATTTTTATTATTATTTGGTACTTACTACATTTTTTCTTTGTGGTTCACTAAACCACTATGTTTCTCAGGCTGTGTTCCAATTTGAGGTCTTCCTGCCTCTGCCTCCCAGAGTGCTACATAAATTCTTTTCAATTAAACAGCCATAACATTTGAAGGCACTTAACAATAACCAGAAACAAACATGTAATCAAAGACAAAATGAATCTCAAAGTGATTTTCTAATACTATTTATCTCTGAACACTTTTACTGTCAAAGTATATAACACAGACAGAGAAAGAGGGCAAACTAGGGTGTAGGTTGTGGTAAAACTTTCATCATTTACTAAATTTTCAAAAATTAAGAGCAGCATCAGGCCGGGGAGTTAGCTCAGTGGTTCCGGCGCCTGTCTTGCAAGCGCAAGGGCCCGGGTTCGATTCCCCGGTAACCACACAACAATACTGGGTGTGGAGACCCACACCCAACAGCAACCTGTACCACATACCACAGTGCCGGGCGTGGTGGCTCACGCCTGTAATCCTAGCACTCGGGAGGCAGAGGCAGGAGGATTGTGATGTGAATTGGAGGCTGAGCTCAGGGCCAGCCTGAACCACAAAGCGAGACCCTGTCTCAAAAAACCTAAAAAAAAAAAATTAAGAGCAGCATAAAGCTTAAAATATATGCTGTCATTTATTCCAGCAGTGATTATGGTATATATTCTGGAAATGAAGTGCATATCAGAAAAACTAGAAAAGTCAGTTGTACTCTACATAACATTTTTTCTGACCTCGAGTTTGTCCCTAAAACAGAGGCCTCACAGGTGAGCAGGGTGGTTCTGCACTCTCAGCATCACTTCCTCCTACTCAGTCTTAAGGTCCAGAAGTCAAAACTGCTCCAATCATTCCCTCCCAATAGCAAGTAAACGTTTTTGTCTAAGCCGTATAATCAGAGCCCTCTACAGTTGAGGGTCAAAGTGGGGAACACTTACAGGCACACTCAGGCAGAGGTGCCAGCCAATGTAAGCCTAAAAAAGGAGCTACTGGGAAGATAAGAAAGCCAGAAATGCAGAGGACTCCGAACACCAAGGAAGAAAAAATGAAAAGCACCTTCCCAGGAGAGTGAAGGAAGCACACTGCGACACTGACAGCCCACGCAGACCCCAACTGTGGCTTCCTCCACCCCGAAATGCGGCAGATTCCACACACCACAGTCCTGGTCAGCCACCAAACTCATAGTACAAAACAAACTTCAACCGTGAACATCTGATGTGCTTGCCACAGGTTAGTCCATTCACTACACTTGAAACTGGAATAGTACAAAAGGGCGCCAGTTGTCATTTTTCCTAGGGACGTGTTTCTCTGATTACATCTTGCGTGCTGAAACCAAAAAAAGCACTATTCTAGTTATTCTTTGAAATAAATGTTTGGCTGATTGCCAAAAGTAGCTAACTGTATGAATTATTTCAGTAAGTTTTAAACGTGTATTATATTGCTCCACAGATCATCTATTTAAAAAAAAAAAAAACCTTTAAAATCCGCAAATCTACACAAACAGCCATCAATAAAAGACCAAAACAGACCTCTCCCCTCCCTCAAATGATCAAAGGCTCATACACTAAGTACGTAAGACTGATATATAAAAATACAATCCACAGGCTGTCAGTAAACTTGTAGAAGTGCCTCCCCTTCACAATGTGGGCAGCAAAAACATATAAGCATGATTAGCTTTAAAACCATAATTAATCATATTTATTTTTATTGGGGCTAGAAAAATGTAAAAACATTTCATTTCTGCTCTCAAGAAAAAGGATGATAACCTCCATTTCCTACATTTCTAAAATAAAGTAGCACAAGCATGTCACTGAGAACAACCAAACAGTAACATATCACTGGATCATCACAGAAAGAAAGAATCTGCTGTTCTATATTCTCCACAGGGCCGCTCTTACTATGCAGACTAGAAGGGGACAATTAAATTCAAGAGTGCTTACTGTGTGGACACAGCTTGGACCCAGAACCTCAATGCCCACCCCAAACTGATCATCAGCCCTCAACAGAGTCCAGAGGTGCCACAGCTGGACAGACAGCACCACCAAAACACGCTGCAGAAATTCCTCTCAGCACTCCCAGAAAGGTTCTGATGGGAACTCAACCTGCTGAGACTGAAGTGAGGAACCAAACGCTACTGCCAGATTTTCCCTCTCAAGGCACTGCTGACAGGCAAGAGCTATCAGAGCGAGAGATAGGAAGACACCAGGCTGGTTTCCAAGAGCTTGATCTGCTTCGTTCAAGGCTGCTGCCAAGTCTGGTGGTAAGACAGCCTTGAAGGACTGAAAAGCTGTGCTCCTGAGCTCACAGCACCACTCCCTTCAGCTAAATAACTACTGTGGGGGTGTTTCCTTATTTTGATGGTTCTAAGGTAGGCATCTTGAACAAACTAGATAAACTAGGCAATCACGTGCAAGAAATAAAAACATCTTATTTTAAGAAAGAAAAAAAGGAGGAGGAAGAGGGAGGGAAAGAAGAAAGGAGGGAGGGAGGGAGGGAAGGAGGCAAGAGGGGAGAGGGAGCCCCGGAGGAATATCTGGTCCAAACAGTTAATAGTCTGCAGCAGCATTATTCACAAAAGCCAAGAAGTACAAACAAAAGAATCCACCAATAGATGAATGGATAAACAAATGTGGTATATACATACAATTGAATATTATTTAGCCTTAAAATGAAAAGATATTCTGGCATATGCTATAGTATGTTTTAACCTTGAAAACATTATGCTAAGTGAAACAAGTCAGATACAAAAGGACAAATGTTGTATAATTCACTTATGTGAGTACACAGAGTAGAAAGTACAATAGTGGTTGCCAGGGGCTATGAAGAAAAAAGACAGGAAATTATTGTTTATAGTGCAGTTTCTGCTTGAGATGATATAGAAGTTCTGAAGATGAATGGTTCTAATGGTTGCACAACAATGTGAATATACTTAATGCCACTGAATTATAATTTAAAATGGTAAAAAAACCAAATGTTATATGTGTGTTTTACTATATTTTTTAAATAAAAGATATTTATACTTTAAAAGCAAATTATAGACTTAGAGTAGTCTCAGTCACATAAAAAAACACCATATCTTAAAACTGTGAATAAAATACATACTCGTATGTACAGTATACTTAAGAATCCATAAAGGATGTCTTCAAAATCTATACCTAGCTAAAATCTGATCACCAGTTTCTGAAGAGCACAAAATGTTCTTCAAATGTCACTTCTGGCACCTTGAACTCGTGTACAGTCAAAGACTGCATCACCACAGAGGATGCCACCACATGAGCATGGATGGCAGTAGCTAATGAACAAGGCACGTGGTCTGCACATGTGCTGTTAGTATCCAAAGTCTCATTTGCAGACGTTGGTGACCATTCCAGATATACTCTAGAATAAAAATCTCTTATCGAGCAGCAAACGTGACTGCAATCTAAGGGATTTTCTCATGCACTTACACACATACTCAAAGACGGGATGACTGGTGGTTATATATTTTCAAAAGCCGGTTGATAAAAGAATGCCCTATCACTTTGCAAATGTAATAGCAGTGACAGAGTGTGCTTCCTAACAGCATCAAAGAGCATGCTTACAACCAGTGGCTGCTTCCAGGGAGAGCAGCTGACGGTGGAAACTGTCACTGCCCGAGAGGATAAATGTTACTCCTAAATGACCTATGTTAAGAGTCACTGTCCCTCTCCCCCAGCAGAGGCTGAAATCTGTGCAAAGCAGGAAAGGCCAAGACACAGACAAAGACTCAGGAATCAGCCCTATTTCCTTTAAAGCCACATCGCTGCCCTTCCACACTGTGAGGGCCAAAGCTGAGGGATGCGTTTTCCTCTGAGCTGATTGTGTGAGAGAGCAGCAACTGCATGCAAAATAGCAGGAAACATAGGTACAGTGCAACAGTCTCACTTCTGCTCCTGAGATTATTCAGGTAACTTCTCCATCAAGCAGGCAGAGTGAGGAGACACACACATGAAGCTGTGTCATCATCATCAAGGAAATATGCAGGTCTGGGAACTACGGAGAGTCCATTATTTGACAAAACTTTACCAAACTGGAGACAATCCACCATCCCGTGTATTAGAGTAACAGAGTGAGGAAGGACAATCAGCAGAACCAATCAAAACAGTAAATGAAAGCCTTGGTGTTCTTGGTCTAGCTGGGTTCAAAGACAACATCTTACCAGTAATACAAATATTCCCTATATGATCATATCTGCTACAGAACTGTGACTATACCACAATGTCAAGTTATAATTTTATTAACAAAATTATAAAATGTTTATAAATTTCAGAGTTCCATCCCAGAAGTCCATTCTAGAACAGTATGATCTAGCTTGGGCAATAGAATTCTTTTATTTTATCCCCGTATTCTACTTTTAGTATCTAGTTGAAATGTTCATTTGGTATACATCCAACATTTTTAGAAAAAAAGATTAAAGGAGATATATGTGCATCAAAATGACAGTGGTGGCTATCTATGAGTGGCAGGGTTATAAAAGATACTCTTGTTACATACACATTCTTTAGAGAAAGAGTGGGGAAAAGGGTGGAATTCAGATACAATGGAGAGGAGAGGTCGGCACAGGTCACTCACTGCAAGGCCCCACAGGCACGGTTCCTCTGAGGTCTGGCTGTCCCACTGGAATAGTGATGCCACGGCCTCTTCGGTCTATGTTAGAGCACTGATGTTCTAGTAGAGTATTACATTTTAACCACTTCCGCTTTCTAGAAAATCAGCAACTTGGGACAGGTGTGCAGCTACTAACAGGTCATACCTGCAGTAGTACAAAGGGTCAAATCTGATATGAACGAACATGCGGTGCGACTATGTTAAACAGTCAGTCTTCCTGGAGTCGGTCAGTGTGGTCTAACTCCTGACTGGACCAAACATACCTGCCTACCTGCTTCATTACTGTTACCAGTGCCTGCCAGGGCACCTAGCTCAGCCAGGCTCTTCTCAATAGTTTTTTTTTTTTATTTTATTTAATAAAAATAATAGATACTCTGTAAAACATAACAGTGTTTTTAGAACAGCTCATGTTTATTCTTGACTTATCTATTGAGATTGCCTAGTATTCCATTATGCAGGTACATATAATTTGCTCAATCAGCCCCTCTCTTACCGGATATGTAGGCTTTTATCTTTTCACTATGATAAAGAGGTCTCGAATTTTAAAAAGACACTGATTATTTTTTAACTTAAAGCCCTAAAGGTAGAACAACTAGGTGAAGGATTATGCAAGGATCTATGCATCACTCTTGGAAGCTAACCTCCATAGTCTTGTCCACATTAGGTAAGCCCCTGTGGATTTCTCAAACAGAGGAACCTCCTAGAATAGACACCAGCAGCTAATGTCCTAAACTGTGCCCTCCACCCTTGCTTTCTGTGCATAGTGGTCCTCTCTTCAGGCTCTGGAAAGGACAAAATCACACTGCTGCATCTCCTTTGCCTCCCTTTTCTCCCCTAAGTTAGCAAGTCTCCAGCGATGCCAGCTACGGCATCTTCACTCTATTCTTTCTTCAGAGGAAAACCTGACCTTGTTCTCTTTGTAAGACACGGAAGAGTCACGGCACACACCACTGAAATGGCAGGCTCCACGAGCGCATCATTGACTTGGGGCAGCACTTCCTACCAGCCCTCTAACCATGCAGAAAAGGTCATAAGAAAAAAACTCTCCATGGCAGTTTTACCTTTTTATCCACAGTCATCAAAATGGAACTTTCACTTTCCTGGCGAATTCAATGGCAGCTTCAGATGTTCTCTAAAAGATACACTTAAATATGTACACTCAAAGTGACATGTATCATTTTGATGGTTTCCTGAAACCTATCCACGGACACGTTGAGTACTGATGGGACCCTCAAAGACATGGCCAAAAAGACAACTGAGGAACTCCTTGGTGTTCTGATCCTCTCATCTCTGTATTTAAAAAATCAAAGAAAGAAGAAAACCAGTTATGTTGAGGGCCATGTGGAAACCTGGACCACTGCCCAGCTGCTGGTAACTCTGTAAGGCCTTTCAAAGTAACTCAGGTGTCCCTGTTCCTACAGGACAGCAGCAGTAACGCGAATGTCAAGTTACGGACCTGTGATGGGCAGCAGTCCTTTCCGGCCATGCCTGAGGCTCTGGCTCCTGACACATGATGCGCCTCATATTTGTTATCATCCATGGGCCCTCTTGCCAAGATAACACCACAGGGGTTACACTGTGCTTTCCACGCCACAGCTTTGGCCTTGTCCAAAGCCAAAGTTATGAACCTGAAGCTTAAGACTGAGGCCACCCACAAAGCTTTCCCCAAGGAGCAAAAACATGCACGGGAGCAGGGGATTTAGCTCAGTGGTTTCGTGCCTGCCTTGCAAGTGCAAGGTCCCGGGAAGGACCTGAGTTTGATCCCCCGGTAACCATGTACAGTACTGGGCATGGAGACTCACACCCAGCAGCAATCAGTACCACATACCACAGTGGCTGATCCCAGCACTCAAGAGGCAGAGGCAGGAGGATTGTTGTGATATGAGTCTGAGGCTGAGCTCAGGGCCAGCCTGAACTACAAAGCGAGACCGTGTCTCAAAAAAAAAAAAACCCTAAAAAAAAAAAGAAAAGAGGTGGGCTGGGGATTTGGCTCAGTGGTTCCGGCGTCTGTCTTACAAGTGCGAGGGCCTGGGTTCGATCCCCGGTAACCACATACCATACTGGGCATGGAGACTCACCCCCAGCAGCAATCAGTACCACATACCACAGTGCTGGGCGTGGTGGCTCACGTCTGTAATCCCAGCACTCAGGAGGCAGAGGCAGGAGGATTGTTGTGATATGAGTCTGAGGCTGAGCTCAGGGCCAGCCTGAACTACAAAGCGAGACCGTGTCTCAAAAAAAAAAAAAAAACCATGCATGAGCTGCTCTCCTGCGCATTTCACATAGTGGGTAAGAAGAGTGAACTGACAGCCCCAGAGGGAACAAGATCAGCTAGAAACACAAGGAAGGGGTGATGCTGCCTTCACAGCCACTAAGCTGAGTGCACAGGGACAGTGCCTTGCAACAGTGACAAGCCCCATCTAAGGTCCATCTGGTCCTCTGCATGTCCAGCACAGCACTTCATGGGAGGAGGGGGAATCAGCATGCTGTCCCTCCCCACAGTCACCCTCTGCAGCCACTTCTGCAGGCCTCTTCAACAACTGTGTGATGTCTCTCTGGACTTCAGGGGCATCATCCAATAGCACTGTGACACACTGATTAACAGTCTCACTTCACACAAGCCGGTACCCCAAAAGGGTTTACACTCAAGCACCCAGCTTTTTCTGTCACTCCCCAGCTGATGTTCAGAATCAAAGGCCTGATTCCGGGCACCTGTTACTCAGAGGAGTCTGACTGTCCCACCATCTCAGCAACGGCAAATGTCACTACCACCTCACAGGTATCCCCGAGAGCAGACAGGGGCAGGAGGCAAGAGTGAACGGAAGTCAAACGGAGCACCGAAATGGAAGGGAAAACTTTTATCGGTAAATATCCTTTTAGATGGGCGTAGGCAGGCGTGCACACCTGTAATCAGGAGGAGGTTGATACAACAGAATCATAGTGAGCCAGCCTCGGATACGTAAAAGCTTTATCTGTACACATATAGACATATTCTTTTAAATGGCTATTTTATTTTAAAGAGTCCGAATATTCTCCAATATTAGTTTCCTAGGACATGGCTACAATTTAGCCATGTTTTAAAAGCAAAGGACATGGCCAGGCTCCTGAAACTCGCTGAGAGGTGGGGAGCACAGTCCCGGTCCCCACCCCCTCTGACACGGCCTGACTCTCAGAACACACATCGCTCTAGACCTTTCTGTGGCGAGTCAGCTCGTTTAAAATGGAAACTTCATGTGACTTTCAAACTTGAGGGAAAAGAAAAAGTAAGACCGCTTTCAGTTTCATCCGCACGATCCTATGCCGCCATTGCCTGCTATGCACTCTGCTAACATGGGAGCCTGGAGCAGGTGACCCACTCTGCGGTGGACAGGTGTCCAGCTGTGACCCACTACTCGGCCATGAGAGTGACTGTGGCCCTCTGGCTCTGTCATCGGACCTCAGGGACCCGAATCCGTGCTCATGCTGCTGATGAATCTGACTTACATCTCCAGTTCTCTGTCCACCTGGGGTTATGTCAGCTCCTCCGCCATGTGACAGACCGTGCGAGCCAGGCAGCACGTTTTTGCCCTCTGAGCTCAGAAGCCCCTCTGCATTCTGAGAAGCACGACCCCGCTTCCTAGGATAAAGGCACTTCTGAACTCACTGCACCTGACTGTAACCAGAAGGGAGACTGCTGGCTCCTGGCTGACACAGGTCTTCCTAGTAGTAGTGGTTTCAAAGTGTGTCCCAGAACAGCAGCAGCGGCAGCACCTGGGAATGTGTACCACGTAAACTACCAGCTGCCACCTGCCCGAGCAACACGCCTCACTACCAGGTCCCTGGTACCTCGTGCTAGAATCAGCCTTCCAGGTGATGCTGATACACACCGAAATTTGAGAACCTCTGGCTCAGGCTGAGACATGTAAGAGGTCATGGGAACACACAGCCAGGCTCACCCGTGGATTACAAGTCTTTATGTGACTAGAGTGGCTCCTCACCAACTGTACCTACTCATTTTTGCCAACTGGCAAGGGCCCCAAACACTAACGTCTTTGAAGGCATTACTTCTACTACGTTCCTAGGAAATTACTTGTGCTTCACTCTCTCGTCTCCAAAAGAGATTATATCACCTATCTCGTCAAGATTAAGTACTTAAAAGGTGTCTGGTATGTACATGAAATCTATGATTATACTTCTACCGAAAGGTCTAATATGAACTAGGGATGTAGCAAAATAGAACTTATTTTTCACTCACCACCTGAGTTTTGCTACCTACTCCACTCCAGTGCTCAGTGCTTGGAGCTGGCACAGAGCTCTGCATGAGGACATGAGGGTGACAGAGATGGCACCTGGCTCCACTGCCATCAAGTATTACTTGTTCAGTTTTCAGGCTGAGTGAACCCTGGATGCCCACAAATGTGCAGACAGTGGGTGCTCTCGGACCGGACCATATAAAGTCCCAACGAGGTCGCTGAACAAAAGCCAATCGTCTCCGGGTTATAAAGCTTCACAACACTTTAACAGTGATATGGGAAGAACTGGTAAATATGTACAAAAATAAAGGGCCAGGGATTTAGCTCAGTGGTTCCAGCATCTGCCTTACAAGCTCAAGGTCCTGAGTTCAATCCCCACTACCACATACCACAATGCCAGGTGTGGTGACTCACACCTGTAATCTCAGCGTTCAGGAGGCAGAGGCAAGAGGATTGCTGTGAGTTCGAGGCTTGCCTGAGCTACACTGTGCACTCAGGGTCAGCCTGAACACAAAAGCAAGACCCTGTCTCAAAAAAAAAAAAAAAAAAGAAGACAGGTCCAGGCACAAAATCCACTGCCAAGAGGTTCAACCTGGGCCCTCAGGCTCCTTACAAAATGTTCATCATACTTGGTTTCTCGACCTTTTCTCTCCTCTCTAATCTAATTCCACCAAGTCAAATAACTCACAGAGCAGGATTCCTCTCTTTCTGTAACTCCCCTAGCACCGCAACACTTAACCCTAATTATATACCATCTGTCACAGAGAGTTCACTAATTATTCCTTGTATATTAGATCTATATTCCTCTCCACTACACTGTAAAGCTCCTTAGAAGTATTTCTGAAAAATCCAACCAAACTTGACAGAAGCATGGATTTGCATATGTAGACTTGGAGAGTGTTACAATATTAACTGGTTGGCTCATTCATTTTGCTTTTCTGACAGTTATCAGTCCATAAAAGCCGATAAAAAACTGAAGTTAGTGCTATTTAAAGCCAGTGTTAGGGGAGGTACAACATCAACATTCACTGAGCAGCACCGCTTCCAGGTCTGTACTCTGTGCGCCTCCAGCATTAACTCCTCTAACCCCTGCAGCAGCCTCACAGGGGAGGTGCTATTATCTCCCTAAGAACTGGGGCCTCATGGGGGAGCCACCTGCCCAGTGTCATCAAGGTTGATGTGTGAAGAAAGGGGATTTTTAAAGATATTCCAAAAGCCCGTACTTTGCCTATCTTGAATTCTCCCTAAAATAAGACATTACCTTTATTTAAAATACATTGAGTGGGGGCCGGGGATTTAGCTCAGTGGTCACAGCGCCTGTCTTGCAAGCGCAAGGACCCGGGTTTGATCCCCCGGTAACCACATACCATACTGGGCATGGAGACTCACGCCCAGCCGCAACCAGTACCACATACCACAGTGCCGGGCATGGTGGCTCATGCCTGTCATCCCAGCACTCGGGAGGCAGAGGCAGGAGGATTGCTGTGATGTGAGCTGGAGGCTGAGCTCAGGGCCAGCCTGAACCACAAAGCGAGACCCTGTCTTGAAAAATCTTAAAATAAAATAAAATACATTGTATGCTGAGCATGGTGGCTCACTCCTTTAATTTCAGCACTTGGAAGGCAAAGGCAGGAGGATCACTGTGAGTTCAAGGCTTGCCTGGGCTACATAGTGAATTCAAAACCAGCCTAAACTACAAAGTGAGTCTTTGTCTCAAAAAAACTATAAATAAATAAATAAATAAAAATACATTGTAAGCTGGGGTGCAACTTGGTGGCAGGGCATATACTTAGCACGTACAAAACCTTGTGACCTTGTGTTTCATTCTCACCACCCAAACAAACGCCATCATGACAGGGAAAATTATAAACTTTGTATAAAAGTTATTTTAAAGGATAGGATGCTCACTCTATCTATGGATAAAATTACAATATCAAGAAGAAAAAGATGTTAATCCTGCCCAAATGAGACATATCCAGTGCAATGCCAATCACATTTCCTAGACTGCTGAGTACGTAACGGCCATTCCAAAATATACCTGAAGAACTGAGAGCCATGCATACTCGAGCCCAGGTCTGACAAAGAGCTAAGCTGGGGCTCACCCAGCCATATAAACAGGCTGCAGAGCTATAATAAAGAAATAAAAACTTGGCGTTGAATCAGACAGAGGACTGGAACAAAACAGAGGACAAAAGCAAAGAAAAAACAGGCCTCCATGAGGACTCTCAAATTCAGCAGGTTGAGCTTAATTGGATCAGTTTCATTTTAGGATAATAACAATGTCTTGGGGATACATAATGGTGATGGTTGTGCAACATTATACATGTACATAATGATTTATACACTTATAAATTTTGTTCTGTATGTTTTAACACAACTACAAAGGACAAGTAGTTATAAAATAATGCAGAGTAGAAGGAACCAAACACACATGCTGTAGGACTTATTTATATAAATTTCTAGAAACTACAGTGGATGATTCGATAAGATAAAAGGAGATGGACTGCAGAGGGACCCAAGAGGAGTTCTAGCGGAACCAAAATACTCTGCTCTTGACTACGGTGGTTTCCTAGATGCGCACACATGTCAAAAATAATCAGATTACACCCCTTAAATGTTATTTGGTTTATGTGGTGCAACTCTTAATAACAGACTCACATCTACGTATGGGAAAATTATGTATGAGAAAAGTTGCTCCAGAGAGAAATATGAAGGAAGACTACATCATTTGATTAATGATATGGAAAAAAATGTCTCACAAAACATAATGGAAAAAAAATAAAGCTGTATTCCTGCTTTTCCCAAATATGGAGATGAATGTCAAAGATTAAAACCCTCAATGTGAACAGTAAATTTAAAAAGATGATACAATACTGAACATCTTTGTATTGCTAGGGTGAGAAAGACCACATTAAGATTGCTAAGGTGCAACATAGGCAAAAAGTTAATGGATTTGGACTTTAGAAAATTAAACATTTTTTGAAGTTACCATTGAGAAAGTTAATGGGCAGGTGACAGGATAAGGTTTCCATCTAGAAGATGCAAGAAATATCTGCATATCCACCCATTAGCAAAAAACTATGGCTGATCAAGGAAATTGTAATGGCTAACAAATATATGAAACAAATATCCAATTTAATAAAAAAATCCATAAATTCACTCCACAGCCACAAAGTATTAATAAAATTAGAATGACTGCTAAGGCTAGACTTAGCAAGGATGTGGGGAATTGGGGACCCCCACACCCTGATAGGGGAGCATAAAGCAGCTCAGCTCCAGCAGCATTTCGAAAAATTGGTTTATTACAGTCCTCTATTACCCAGCCACCCTACTCCTGCGTGCAGTGTGTACCCCAAGAGCAGCGTAAGTGGTTCCCAAACTTTCCTCTGTCTCCAACTTCCCAAGAGGAGCAGGTTAAAGCACAGATGAATGGGATCTGCACTTCTAACAAGTTCCCCAGGCGATAATGCCACAGCTGTGTGTGGACAGCCTGTGGAGAACCAACACTTTAGAAATACTCGCACACACATCAAGACAACAGAAGCAGGATGCTCTTATAACACCTACAAGAAAAGCAGCCAACACTTGGAAAATGGGTGAGGAAACGGAGACACTCATCTGAGCAACCGCACAAAGCTGAGCCCCGGCTGTGCACCTGGACAAATCTGTAACCACACAGTTCTCACGGATAAAATGCTGAGAAAAAGTCTGTGATTTTCATGAATGTCTGAAGGTGCCGAAAGAAAAAATGTAATTTATAGTCCAGTTCCACTCATGTCTCAAGATCTTTAATAAGAATCCATACATACCTGGGGATATAAGTACCACATGGAAGAAATCTCCTCAAAGAGAAGAGAGAACAGATCCGGAGCCGAGAACAACGCATGCCAAGATCATTCTCAGCACCACACGTCTAAAAGGTAAAACCACCAAGTTCTCCAGATCCTCGCTCACTGCACTCACAAGCAATAGTTGCCCGGCTCAAGCCCCAGTCACTTGGCACCATTAAAGGCCACATCACATGGCCACTGAAAATGGAGGGGAATCGCTCTGAAATACAAACTCAGGTGACTGCAACCCCCTAGAATCCAACCTGTCTCTACCCCATTCTTCTGACTGTCATACCCCATTCTTCTGACTCACCTACAGGAACTGCTACAATGTAAGGCTTTAACAAAACTTACAAATTAAGAAAAATAAAAACTTCATTTTCAAAGTAAAGTTGAATATTTATAATCAACACAGGTAACTACGATTATGAAAATACACAAAGTTCCTTCAGAGCCAAAGTATACAAACACTTGTACATTCTTTGCTCTAAGAGACCTAATTCCCTCTTTGACAAATTAATTTCTAAAGAAGTTGGCAAAAAGTGTGTGTCTTTTGAATCCCGTCCTCCACTGTCACCCCCAGCCCATGCATGACTCTGTGGTCTGTGGATCTGTGTGCAAATCTCTCAGTACATGTTCATATACATGTGGTGATGCCAACACAGAGACACAGACCTGGGAGGAGGCGATGCATAATCAGTCTGGACTTATGCACGCGTGTTCATCAGCCACTGAACTCAGTTTTACTGAAACCAGGAATCTCTAGCAGTCATAATGCTACTGCTTTCTCTTCACTTTTTTCACTTTCTGCTCCCCCACATCCAATACTACCTTCCACATCCAACTGGATTAATCCAAAATACGGACTTCTTGGGATTAGGTAGCTTCATTAAGGTAACAGACTTTACAGTTGAACTCTTGAAAGATAGACAAGAAATAAGCATTTCTGTTCCTGCCCAAAGGCCTTTAACAGAAAGCCAAAATCTTTAAGATCAAGCATGCCATGAGTGTTTCTCCAAAAGAGAATGTTTTAACTACAGCCATCATCGAAAACAAGCAAAGACAGGGCCATTCATATCTGTCATACCCGCACAGAGGCACACTGGCCACTGTGTGCTTTCCAAGGGTCACTAACCAGGTAACCATACAGTGACAGAGAAGTGTATGGGACAATGGAGAAATTAAAATCACCGCCGACTGAATTTATGTAAGAAAATGCATGGCTCCTTTTCCGGCTGCGACTTTACATAAACAAGCCCATGCCAGTAAAGTATGTCTTTGGGAGAAAAACAAATAGCTAAACAACTAGAGGAAGTGACAGAATACCACAGTGAAGAACCAAAGAGTGAACTCACACCCCACCCTGAAAACAGGGAAATAACTAGCCCTGTGTGCAAGCAACCCAGAATTTTTATTCACAAAACAGTTTCATTCTTTTATATAGCAGCACTCTTCATTGGATGGTAAATGCTAGGAATCTGACACTTCTGAAATGTTTACTAGTAGCAAATGAAGTTTTAAAAATTAAAGCACACTTGTCCAGGCACAGTGACACACACCTGTAACCCCAGCACTCAAGAACTGAGGAGGATCACCACAAGTTAGAGGCCAGCCTAGGCCACCATATATGACATGCACCAGCAGCACTTTGTAGTTTACAAAACTGACCAAGTTCTATCATAAGAATCCTTTAGATTTTTACAAGATAGTTACCACACCATACCCATTCTTCTGACTCACCTACAGGAACTGCTACAATGTAAGGCTTTAACAAAACTTGCAAATTAAGAAAAATAAAAACTTCATTTTCAAAGTAAAGTTGAATGTTTATAATCAACACAGGTAACTGTGATTATGAAAATATACAAAGTTCCTTCAGAGCCAAAGTATACAAACACTTGTACATTCTTTACTCTAAAAATGTTTAAAGTAGAATTCCAGTTACAGGTGAGAAAAACAGATGAGGCGCAGGATGAACAGAACACGCTCTTCCACTGTGAAGAGATTTGAGAATTTCAGTTGAATATATGGAGCATCAAAGTCAGGCACTGTACAAGATGCCAGGGATAAACCCATGAATAAGACCACGTTTTCAGAAATGTGTCCTTTTGATGACAATTTAATCCATACTTTGAATTAATTTTTAATGTTCCCAGATATTTCAAATAGTTACTAGCTATTCAAAGTTGCAGAAACGTATTTTTCTAAATATGTAACTTTCTACTCTCTGAAGCAGAAACAGAAAGGAAAGGCTCGCTGCAGAGTAACTACTTAAGCTGCAGGAGAGCAGCTGCGACCTCCTGCTGCCCAGGATGTCCAAGAGATGGAGAGACCAGCAAACCGGAAGGACCAGGGCCTCCACACCTAACCATGAACATGAAGTCAGACTCAAGAGAGTGAGCGGCTCCTGGCAGAAGGCAGCTCCTGGAGGTTCCCCCACAGCCAGCACCTACGACAGCAGGCGCAGGCTCTGCTGCCTGCCTGTTTGGCCAAGGGACGGCTTCAGAGCTGGAAGGATGCCACCTGCTGAATCACCAAACAACCCTGGGCTTCCCTTGAAGCACTGACCAGACAGGCTCCCATTCTCCCCCCCCCCCTGCCAGCTTCTCTCGTGGACATGTTACACCCGTGCCAATGAAACTCCCAGCCCTGTTTCCTTCTGCACAAGCCACAGCCGCCAACCACCAAGTCTATAACGTCTGGGCAGCCCTAGGCAACTCCCTTCTTGTTCCTAAGTCAGCGGCCCCACTCACCTCTTTCTGCCTATTCAGTCAGTACTGAATGTTAAGCCCTCAGTGCCACAAGGTGTGGGGAGTTCACAGCGTATCAGGGTGAAACGCCCTCAATCAGAAAGCAAAATAACCTGTCCACACAGCTTAAAGGCCCACGCAGGTAAATGTAAGAAGAGCTAAAACAGTTGGCAGGCCCAGTAACACAGAAAAAAACTTCCTTTTCAGAAAGCAGGTTCCCGTCTTGGTTTCATAAGCGTGTGCCACTGAAGTCTGTGCTGTCTGAAGGTGAAAAGTAACATCTGAAGAAGCACTTGCCTGGATTCCCTTCACGCTCTCCGTCCTGGCAAGAAACCTTCATCTCAATCTTTACTCCAAGAGGGAACAAGCGTTAACCACAGCGCTCCAGGCAGAATCCGTTAGCTGAGCCCTGGCACCCTGGCACCTCACACGACCCACCAGGCAAAGCTTCAGGCTGGAGTTGGGCTAACAAGGTGGGAGACACTGCCAGGGTATCAGCTTTACCCTTGACAAGTCGCCTTCGCATCGCAGACCCCAGAGGGGTCCCACATCACGGGAGAACAGCGTCCAGACGACACTTCCAGTCCAGGGCTGCCCCGCTGACCCTGCAGGTTCCCCTCTGCCCCCGGGGCAGCCCCGCCGGGGTCTCAGCAGCTGCCAGCCCTGGGACTGGTGCGAGGCCTGCGGGGAAGGTGTTCCTACGTAGAGAAGGGGTCCCACCTGCTCCGTCGTCGGGGGCGCGGAGGGTCTACCGTAGGGGATCCCCGAAACCGTGGCCGCCCGTGACGTGGCCTGCAGGTACCAACTGTCACGCTGCCGCCCGGCTGTGGGGGCAGGGCTGAGTCTGAGGGCGCCCCTGCGCGTCTCCGGGCGCCAGGCAGGCCATGGCCCCAAGGCTCCTCGCCACCCGCCCCGCCGGCCTCGCCACCTCGTTCGCAAAGAGAACACCCGGCAGCCTTCCAGACGACACGCAGCACCTCGGAAAAGGCACCGACGCCTCCGCCTTCCTCCCCGCCCTGAGTTGGCTGGGCCCAGCAGGCGGCCCGCCCCCTCGGCGCCAGGACCCTGCGCCGACCCTCTGCGAGAGGCAGCGACCGGGAGGGACAGCCCGCCAGGTACGCGAGCGACAGCGCTCCGGCTGCGCTCACGCCCCCTCGCCGGGCGCCCGCCGCCCCCCGAGTCAGGCCCGGCCCGCGCCCCAGGCGGTGGCCCCTGCCCCACCCCACCCCCGCTGCCCCGTTGCCAGCTCCGGCCCCCGCCCCGCGACTCACTAGCGCCAGAGTCGCGACAGCCGCCGGAATTCCGCTCTCCGAGCCCCCCGCCGCGGAACGAAATCCGGGGCAGCGCCGCGTCGGGGCTCCGGCCGGATCACGGTCTCCGGCTGGCCGGCCAGGCCCGAGGGCAGAGCGGATGTCTGGCCCGGCTCGCCCCGCGCCCGTCCTGCCGGCCTCCGGCCGCCGCTGCCCGGGCCGCCGCCTCGCTGGTGCGAAAGCTTCAGAGCAGCCTCTGCGAGCCTCCCGGGCTGCGGAGCATGCCCAGTCCGCGGCCCGAGCCGGCCCGGCTTCCCGCGCGGCGCAGTCCGCTGCTCCGGGTGTTCGCGGCGGCCGGGAGGCGGGCCAGGCCGGGCGGGGTGGCGGGGGGCTGTGCCGGGACCTGCGGGATCCGGGCCACTCTGCGCACTACTGGGCGACTGGGCTGTGGGTCCCTTTTTACTCTCAAGAAATGTGAAACCAGAGAGAGGAGGAGAAAGGCGCAGGCTGCACGGTTTTAAGCAGCCGTCAAGGGAGGCCGGACGGGCGCGGGACTGCACGGCGGTCAGATACGATACACCGTACGGGGCACAGCCGGAGCGCAGAGCAGCCGCGGAGAGTCGGGGCGGAGCACGCAAACCCAGCTTTCGGGATGCCAGGCTCCAACTGCACTGGCATGTTCTTCCCCACCGGGCCCGAGCGACACTTTTCGTTAACTAACTCCCGGTTGATCGATCCTTCAGTCGGATCTCAAATTCTCGGGCCTACTTTCAAACCCCTATTCAGACTCCCTTCTCACTCCCCAAAAGTAACAGCTGCCGGGAGCAAACTCCAATGCCTGCCGGCGCGGAGGAGGCCCGAGGAGTTGCAGCCCGCGCCCAGAGCGCTCGGGGTGCGTCCGGCGGCCCCGCCGCGTCCCCTCTGGCCTCGCCTCCCGGGCTGCGGCGAAAACCCGGAGCGCGCCGGGCGCGAGGACTGCGCATGCCTGCGCGCCCGCGGGGTGCGGGTCGCCCAAGGGGAAGGCTGTCCCCGGCTCCCCCGCAGGGCCGGCGGTGGGCTAGCTCCGCGGCCTGGGCGGCTCGGGGCTGAGCTGGCCCCCCGGGCTGGGGCCGCGGCCGGGGAGGGGGCGTGAGGCGGCACCGGCGGGACACGTGACTGTCCGCGGCGCCCCGGGCGGCCATCTTCGCCGGGCCGGCAGACCCGCGGGAGCTCGGGACTAATCCGCTAGCCGACGGGGCGGAACGGGCGCCTCCCCCGCCACGCCCTCGCCGGGGCCGACGCCTGCGCCCGGCCTTCGCCGTAGTCCGGCCTGCGCGGCCGAATCGCCCCGGCCACCAGCTAGCGGCTGCGGACTGAGCGCGGCAGAGCTCTGCCGGCGACGGCCTCTGCTTCTTCTCCCAGGAGGGACGTTGGAGAAAAAGGTCCCCTTCCTTCGGGCACCGACACTAACCTGTTCCCTGGCTCAGAGGCGCGAGGTCAGGAAGGTCCGGACCGAGGCCGTCGCTCCTCGTTGCGCGATGCACCCGGCGCCCGGCGCCGTGGGCCGCTCGGATGGTGATGATGATGTTCGCTGTGAACATTTATTGCGCTTCAGCCTCGAGACACCTGGCTACCTCTTATTTCAGGATCAGCTGCCTCCCTGTCACCCGGGAATTGTCTGCCCTACCTAGACTTACAGAATCGGAAATGTTTGCGGGTGGGAACCTGGTCCGAGGGACGCCTGCGTCTTTATTTTGACCTAGCGTTACAGTGACACATCTTCATGTGAGGCTCCGAAGATGTGAAATAGTCTCTGCCTCAAACCACAGTAAAGTCAGGGATTCAAAACGACGTAGTCTGTCTCAGTGTAGATTTTTTGTGGCGCCTCTGCTCCAGCGGTGTGGCTTTTTCTCCCTGACGACTCTGCTTTTCTGAGGGACATTAGGAAAAACTGTGTTTGTCTCCTATGACTTTAAAATAACTGAAATTCAGCTCAACAGCGGGTTGAGTATGTACCAGGTCTGTGAGTCATAGTAACCCTGCTGAATATTTTCGTCAGTTTGCACTCAAAAGGTGAAAGAAGTTTTACTTTCCTGTGACATAAAATTTTTTTCAAACTAAGTACCAGAAACTGCTATCTATTTTATCTTTAGTGGTGACTGTAATAGCGGAATGTGCTGCAAGCTTTAAGACTTCCTGAAAATAAAAACCAACTCGACAGCTGATGTAGACATGTCAAAGAGACTAATTTGATATCACCCATGTAAGGATGAATTGAATTTGCAAAATACTCATAGAGAATGTAGGTGGTATGTCTAGGATGCTCACTATATTTTTTCCTAAATTTCTTTGTTTGAAATGTTCTCTATAAAACACTTTATGAAGTTTTTTCATGAGTAATTTTAGTATAATATATAACATAAAACAGCAGAGAATGAAAGTATTTCAATTTCATTGAAAGATCTTGAGAAAAAAGTAATAGGTCATATATAAAAACATACCCATAAATAAGGAGAGGAAGAAATCTACAGAAAAACCGGAAGAGTGGGAAAAGTAAATTCTGAGTAAACTGGTTATGAGACACTTAACAGTTGGCCCTTCTTGAAATTATATTTAGTTACAATCTGTAAGTCACTGCTATCTGTAAAAATTAATAAAAAGAATTCTGCACAGTCCACTGAATCATAATTTTGCCAGTGCATTTTTTCATAATTTAATAAACACATTGATTGTAAAGTTTTAGGATTCTTAGGTACTTAGAATATCATAGATTACATTGCTGATAGAAAAAGAAACAAAAAAGGAACCCCATGTCATATCTGTCATTAAAATATATTTAAAGTCTAGGGATTTAGCTCAGTGGCGCCGTTCCTTCCTGGCAAGTGCAAGGTCATGAGTCCCATCAAAAAAAAAATAAGAAGAAGAAGAACAGATACTGAGACAAACTTATCAGGACAGCTATTCTAAAGTTGGTGGTCTGGTTCTAAATGAATGACTCTTCTATTCAGAGGAAGTAATCTACCTGATTAAAAATAGAATTTTATCAAGCAGACCTGAAAACAGCAGGCCATCACTCACCAAGCCTTAGTCAAAAGTCAAGTAATTCTGAGGGAACAAGTAGACTTCCTGTGTACCCGAGGAAATGTTTCAAAAGAATAATCCAGGGCCACAAAGCTTTAGGGGCAGGAGCAGCACCTCATAAGCTCACCTCGGCCTGTTAGTTCATCTGGCCAGTTCACAACCTGGAAAAGTCAGCTGCAGACAAAGCTGTTCCAAATACAGCATTTGCTGTGAGGCTTAGGTCTAGTGATAGCAAACCTCTGTGTTTATTCCTATGTCTCTGGCTAGGAGTCCTGGCCACTGCTTGGCTTCTATTGGTCAACAAGAAACCAAAATATATTTGGCAATAGTGCAGCTGAGGCTCAGGAAGAGACTGAGACCAGGAACTGGAATATTGACGGGAATACAAAAAGTTCTCCTCTATCTATTCTGTACTGTTTATTCTGTTTCCTTGTGGTCCAGCGTTTCTGCCTTTGGTTCAGATAGCAAAAAAAACCTACTCCCTCATGTTTATCTCATCCAGAAAATAGCAAAGACACTACCCACATTAATCCTGCTGTCAAGTTGAATCCCTGTTCCCTGCTTCCCTCTGCCCACTTGAACCAGTGCTAGTACTTCAAGACCCATTTCATTTCCTTTCTTTTTCACAAAAACACCTCTTCCTCTCTGGATACAGAAGCCTCCCCCCAAAAAATAAATAAATAAATAAATATATATATATATTTATATATATATAGACACTTGTTTGTGCCTCCTGATATCTTTTATTCTGTTTCTTGCAGTAAATCTTCACTCTCCAATCATACAGATGGTATGGAACGGATAGATAATCATCTTTAATCTTTCAGAATACTTAGCACAGGACTTGGAACCAAGTGACCCATACTGAACAGTTACTGAACTGTAATTTGTGATTCCTACTTTTACTTTGCTATTTTTTTTTTAATTAAAAGGAGAAAACACTGGAAAGGGAAATGTCCTTATTAGCAACAACCCTTCATAATCTAACATGAACATTTTTAAAGGATTTTCAAGTTAGACCTTTATGCGTGGTCACTAACCAGGATCTGATGACTCGATGCTACTGACAGAACACTACTAGCTGGCAGACGTGGCTTCGTTGTCAACAGCAGCCATGTAGTCCTAGCTTTACAAATATGTAACTCCAGGCAGGTTTAATTATTGCCTCTTAAAATGAGACTAGTATACACAGCCCCTCTTTGCTTCCCAAGAGTATCATGAAAATTAACTAGATCTTTAATATGAATGTAGGTCTATAAAATGTTTATAGGCAATTAGAGATAAATATAAAAAAACAGGAAGTGTCATTCAATATATTATGAATATTTATTGTTGTTGTCAGCAATCAGCTCCCTTCTAAAGACAAGTATTACAGCAGTCACAATAGTACATAAATTAATGAATACATGTTTAATTCCTCAATTACCATTTACAAATGAGCCCTGGGTGGCCAGAAGTAATTGGAAGGCTCAAGCAAAAGTCATACCTCCTGTACTAAGGGAAGGCAGATTTACATAGTGCAATCACCTGAATTTTATAATTCTGGGATGAACCCTTCAAAGGCCTCAAATCTAGGCCATCCTGCAAGGAGGACAGCAGCAACTCAGGACTGGCACTATTTTTGACACTTCTTTTGTAAGAGTTTGAAGGAGGAAAGTTGTTCAACCAGTTCCTTTACAGAGTATCGTGCGTGATACAATGTGTCTGCCTCATGGGCAGCTGGAAGAAAATACCTGCACAGGGCTGGAGATTTAGCTCAGTGGTTCCAGTACCTGCCTTAAAAGGGCCAAGGCCCGTTTTCGAGCCCTGGTGACCACATACAACAATGCTGGGTGTAGAGACCCACACCTGCCAACAACCAGAACCACATACCACAATGCTGGGCGTGGTTGCTCACACCTGTAATACCAACATTTAGAAGGCAGAGGCAGAAGGATTGCTGTGAGTTCAAGGCTGAGCTCAGGGCCAGCATGAACTACAAAAGTGAGATCCTGTTTCATTTAAAAAAAAGAAAAAGATACCAGCACGTTCCAGGGCGTGGCTGGAACAATTTCATGAGAGATTTGCTAACCCCTCTGCATTACAGTCTAAACCAGGCTCTCTCCAACTCGACTTTGTAGACCAGATAAGCCTTTGCTATGAAGGGCTGTCCTGTGCATCAAAGGATGTTTAGCAGCATCCTTGGCCTCAGTTAACTAGATGCCAGAAGTACCCCTTCCTTCTGGAAGTATGCCCTCCTCACCTGGAACAGCCAGAAGTGTCTCCAGACTTTGTTACTTGATCCCTGGAACTGAGTGGGGGAGACATCACCTTCAGTTAAGAACCACTAATTAAAAATCAAAAGAAACTGGGATCATAAATTGTTTAATGATTCTTTTTTGGTGTCACCCAACACTTTTTTCACTAGTGGCAACTGAACCCACAGTCTTCATATTGAGCTATTGCCAACACTCAGAAAATTTCTTTTGTTTTGAGACAGAATCTCAACTAAGTTGCTAAATAACCCAGGTTGGGCTCGAACTTATGAGCTTCTTGCCTCCGTTTTCCAGAATGCTGGGATAACAGGTGGTTGCCACCATGCTTAGGTCACTCAGCACTTTTAAGGACTCTATTTACATCTCACACATCATCTCCACCCTTATAAAATTTGAAACTTCATAAAAATAATTTTTATTGCAAAGCCTTTTAGAAAAAATACTGATAGGCTATGAGGTACAATTAATTTGAGGATAAGTTTTCTTTGGAATTTTTTTTTTTTCTGAACATTACAGAGAATCCATTCAAAACCTGAACATTGTTGCCCACCTAGCCTACCTGGAATGTGCACAGAACACTTCCACTAGCCTGCAGTTGTGTAAAATCATTTAACTCAAACCCTTTTAAAGTGGTGGTTCTGGGGGCAAACCTAAGACCTCACATATGCTAGACCAGTGCTGTACCACTGAGTTACATCCCCAGCTATATTATACTATTTCCCAATAAAGTATCAAATATCTCATGTAATTCACTGAATACTGTATGGATAGTGAAAACCAGAGATGTGTACAACTATGTGCACTTTCATACCACCTGCGTGAAAGGGGGAAGCCTCCCTTTCCCTCACACGGCTGTACCTCCGGAGACCTCGACAATTCCAGTATGTCCTTGAAAAATGCTCCCCACACCAAAAATAAAAATAATAAAATAAAAAGGATATGTTTCCCACTAAATAGAATAGGTGCAAGTAGTGGTATACAAATGGAAATTATGTGCAGTAACTAAAATAAATCCACTTGTGGATTTTGGGGCTGATATTCTTATGAAATTTCACAAAAAGCAACGTCTCAAAGTAATTGTTTAAAGCCTTAGTTATAGTGCTCACACTATAGACATCGCTGTAGCCTTTAGGGAGTGATTGGCTACGGAGAAGTGGCACTAGGAAAACAGTCAGTGCAAGCCCTGAGAATACTGTGGAATGGCCTGGATTCACTACCACATGGCATCATTTCGCTTCTCCTTTAAGTGAGGTCCTCTCCCTAAAGAGAGACTGCCAAAACAGATGGGGGGGTGGGCGGAGTCTGCAGATTTCATGTTAGGTCAAAGGCTGGGAGTTCCCTTTCCTCAGCTCTTCCAGTTCCCACAATCCTTTCTCATTTATCTGTCAATGCCTCTAATACTTTTTAGCTACATTTAAAATGTTTTCTGTTACTTCCTCCTGAGTAAGAGAATATGTCATTTCAGCCTCCTTGTCAGTTTCTGTTTCACTTTCATTAAATCTGTTGATTGAGTGTGAAGAAGGAGGCGCTGTCACCATATGCAGATTTTCTACTTAGGGGCTAGATCTCCCTGCAGCAGTGCTGTCATTGCTATGGTAATTTTATAACAGAGACCTGGAGAGGTGGGCTTGAGGCCAGGAAAGGCCACTTGTCCCTTCTTGGAGTCAGAAAGGCATTAAGAGAGAAGGAGATGTTTCTTTCTCCTTTCTCTTCATTCAATCATTCGTGTCATAAATACACACTGGGTGCCTTCTGGGTGGCAGGCCCTGAGCTATGTGCTGGAGATAAAATGGGAAGCAGTATCAGGCCTCATTCCTGCATGCATGGAGCCTGTTGTCTGGTGATGAGACAAACTTAATCAAATAAGCACGTTAATGTGTGTCTAATGGCCGTGGGAGATCATGATCTGGATGAGCTGAAGAAGCATGTAAGCATCAGGGGATTTTTGTTTTTTATTTGTTGTGTTTTTATACAACATTCATATGTGATTCTCACAGGTTACCAGGCTAAACCATACAAGTGACTGTTAAGTACTAGTAAATATTTTGATTTTATAAGTAATGGTGAGAAAGTTATTGAAGAGAACCGATACAGAAAAATTTATGAGTTGTTCTGTTATTTTGGTTTTTTGGGGGACCCTCAGGTTTTGCAAATTGTATTGATTATATAGATTATTGTGTTTGATTTTGGCAGATTTGAACATATACCATATATTGATCATTTTCCCCTCTACGTGACCTTCCTTGTTCTGCCCCACCCCCAGTTTTCACATTCAGAAGGGTGGCACTGCATGTATTTCACCCCATCTGTCATCCTTCTACCTGCCCTTGTACTTCTTGTCATCTTTTTTAGTCTCATCATAATAGAGGGTATGGGGATGTAGTACAGTCTAGCCTTGAACTCACCAGTTAGCCAAGGCTAGCCTCAAATTCAAGGTCTTCCTGCTTTAGCCTCCCACATGCTGGGACAACAGGTGTGCACCACAATGTCCAGCTGTCATTTTTAACACTGCTATTGCCTTTTAAAAGCCAATTTAATTCTTTCTTCTCCTTACTTTTGTGACCACTCATTTGTTTTGCATTTATATAGTTTTGTCATTTCAACAAAATTATATAAATGGAATCATGTAATATGTAATTTTTTGGTATTGACTTTTTTTCTCCCTGCAGAATTTCCTAGCAATTCATCCAGATAGTTGCAAGGGTCAACAGTTTGTACCACACAAAACATTTTTTTTCTGAGTGGTAACAATCCGTGGCATGCCTGTAGCATGGTGAGTTAATTTGTGTTGTGTTAGTATAATGAATTACCAGGGGAAGGCTACTTTATAAAGAAGAGAGATTTGTTTGGCCTTGTAGTTCCTACCCAAGGTCCAGGGAGTACATCTGATAATGGTACATACGTATAGCCCTTGTTGAGCCTCACAGTTGCACATGCTGCAACAGCACAGTACATCCCCTGTCTTTGTTATTTTTATTTTTTTAAATTTTGAGACAGGCTGTCACCAAGCTGCCTCGGCATAAGCTGTCTTGGCAGTTCCCAAATATACAAACTTCCTTCCTTAGCTTCTTGAGTGGCCAGTGCACCAATGCACTGGGCTTTCATAATGATTTTCTGAGTCCCAAGGCAGCTCAGATTATCACATATCAAGAGATAGAGAGCACACGTGACACGCATATGTCTGTGATCTCTAACCTTCTTCTTATAAAGACATCCATATTTAATCATGGGTTCCACTCTGATAACTATAATCCTCAGTCACCTCCCAAAGCCCCCACCTCTAAACTCACAGTGACATTAAATTTCAGCATATGAACCCTTGAAGAATACTTTCAAACCATATCTCAATCTTAGCACCCAGTTTATATAACCATTCACATGTTAAAAGATGTGAGTGGTTCCCAACATTTGGAGATTTTTAATAAAGCTGCTATGAATGTTTGTACACAGGGTTTTGTTCAGACATAAGTCTATTTCTCTAGGATAAGTGTTTAAGATGCAGCTGCTGATATGATCATTTTAAATAAAGCCTGTTGTACCAAAAGAAATTGTCAGTCTGGCTGGGGTGTGTGTCAGTGTGCAGTGCTTCTCTGACAGGCACAAGTCCCTGGATTTGCTTCCCAGCATCTCTGGAGGAGAGGAGGATCTTTCCAGAGTAGATGTCCCATTTTGTAATCCCAATAGCAATGTATAAGTGCCCCTTATTTCTCCTAATTCTCATTAGTATTTAGCACTGTAACTTTTGTTTGTTTGTTTATTTTAGTTTTTTTGAGACAGGGTCTTGCTTTGTAAATCAGGCTGGCCCTAAACTCACTATATAGCCCAGGCCAGCCTTGAACTCAGAGCATCCTTCTGCCTCTGCCACCCTGTTGGGACCAAGGCCCTCCGAGACAATCTCTCAGAACATGACATGATCTTAAAGTCCAACCGAGAGCTTCATTATTACTCAGCTGAAGGCCATCCTTCCATGTGGAAGAAGGCAAAAGGATAAACTGGGTCACAGTATTTAAAGGCAAAATCTTTCCCCCCACACCTGTTACCAAGAGATTTCTATGCAGAAGTGATTGGATCACTATATTGTTAAAGTGCAGAAGCGAGTTATTACAGAAGCCAGTAACAACAATTAGATCACTGGTTACTATATAATAGTGCATTTGAAAAACATACAATCTGTGGCTGCGTGCTTTGGTTGGGTGGACAGTTCCCAAGAAGACAAGTTCTGGGTTCACAGGGAGGTTACAGGACACAAAGTGGAGATTTTTAACAAAATGGCTTTTTTATGCAAGTTGGGTCTTACATCCTGAGTGCTGGGGTTACAGGCATGAGCCATCACACCCAGCAACCCTGGTCACTTTTTTTTTTTTTTTGTCACTTTGGGCACTTTTTTTTTTTTTTTTTTTTAGACAAGGTCTCATGATGTTACATTGCCCTGGCTAGACACTAAAACTTTAATAATTTTAATGTATCATATTTAAATTACTAGTCATTGTGAGTTAATTTTTATATAACATATGCATCTTGATGTTCAGTATATGTGCCTTTATTTTAATACCCACTGGCATATCTATTTCAATACCCACCCGGCCTCACAAAGGTTAGGCAAGCACTGTACCACTGAGCTGTGTCCCCAGCTCACATCGACGTTTGCATTTTTGCTTAGGGATTGATCAATACCATTTATTGAAAAAATCTACCTATTCTGCACTCAGTTTTTCTTGCACCTGTGTCAACCCATCAATTGCATTTGTTGTACAGGTCAATTTCTGCGTGGTTCTATTGACCTGTGTGTCTATTCTTCTGCCGATATCTTACAATCTTGATGACATTAGCTCTTAAGTCTTAAAATCATTGAAGCCAGGTTGACAGGTTTCTTTCACATTATTGCTCCTTTTCAAAATTATTCCCACTCTTTCAGTTCCTTTGATTTTCCATATATATTTTAGAATAATGTTGTCTATATCTATGAACAAAAAAAACTTGCTGGAATTTTTATACAAATTGCACTGAACTTAGTGGTGGCCCACATTTGCAATCTCACTAATTTGGAGCCTAAGGCAGAAGAATAACCAGGAGTTCATGGCCAACTTGGGCTATGTAGTAAGTTCAAAGCCAACCTGAACTACAGAGCAAGACCTTGTCACACAAAAAGTTTGCACTAAACATATATTAATTTTGGAGAACTGACATATTTATTATAATGAGTTGTCCAATCTATGAACTTTACTTATTTATATCTTTAATTTCTTTATCAAGATTAATGAATATTTAATATGTTAGTCCTACATATACTTTACTTATTCATAAATACATGGGAGTATGATTGTAGAAAGCATTGTATTTTTAATTTTATGTGCACATACTTATTGCTAATATTTAGCAGTCAAATTGACTTTTATATGATTATCTCCTATACTACATTTTTTTATAGCTCATCTATTAGTTTTAGAACTGTTTTACTAAATTCCTTGGGATTATTTGTGTTAACAACCATGCTATATGCAAATAGAGATAATTTTTAGCTTTTTCTTTTTGATCTATAAGTCTCTTGATGTGTTTTGTTACTGCACTAATTAGAACATCCAAGAATATGTTAAATAAGGATGGTGAGTCTGGATATCTTTTCTGATACTAGGGAAAAAGTATTCAAGTCTCTCACCATTAAATATAATCTTAAATATAGGGACCTTTGGTCCATGATCTTGAGGAATCATGGTTGAGGAACACCCTTTCCATCCCTATTTTTCTGATAGTTTCTAAAATGTAAGTAGTGATGGATTTTGTCAAAATCTTCTTGTATTTGTTGATTGATATGATTACATAATTCTCTTTCTTTAACTTGTTAATAAATTGGATCACACAGCTTGGTTTTCAATTACTAACTAAACTTGCAACCCATAGGAAAAAAATCATTTATTTGCTCATATAACATAATTATTACTGATGTTGCAAAATTCTTCTCTTCACATCTTTTCTTGTCTTTTGGCTAGAAAATACGCTTTTGTTGGGGCTTTATCTGAGCTCACTGTTGTTTCTTAGTTGCTAGTTTATTTATTTCCATGTCTGGAATATATCGCACTGGAAAATAAGCCAGGGAAACAACTGCTTTGTTGGACCTTGGATACTGTGGTGCCTAGAAATCCTTGCCTTTTTTCCACTTTTCTGAATTTTCTGATATTTGTCTCATATATAATGGCCAGGGTTTTTAGCTGTACTTAGTAGCAAGGTTAGAGGAAAGTAAATCTACTTCACCTTTCCAAAACACTGAATTTCAGATGTATGTTTTTAAAAAACATTGAAGGAAAAGAAGAAAAACCAGTAGTGGTCGCGACGCAGAGAGAGAATCTACTGGAAGGCTGTCTTGTTCCTCATCTTCCCTTCACGTCCCACAGCCCCTTTTGCCCAGAGCTAAGGACCACCTCCTCGTGGAACAGCAAGAGAGGGGAGCAGGACACCGCTAGGAGCATTACTTTGCAATTAAGGGACACAGATGCCATCCAGGTGACAGTTGTTCCTATCCAGAGCTTTTAAACATTCTCCTTCAGAAAAGTAAAAGTCACTCCTGAAGCCAACCCACCACTATGCATATTTGCACATTTTTTTAGTGTGACTTGATGTTTAAGCAAAATTGAACTCATGTCTCATGTTTCTACTTGAGCAAAACATTAATGGGGGCTGAGGTTGCTGTAGTTTGTACATAAGTTGACTGAACTGCCAAGATAGTATGTGAGGTTTTAAAGTAAATCCTGGTTGTAAGGTATTAGTATAGTTGAATCTGGAATGTTCCCCAAAGGCCTATGTGTTGAAAGCTTGGCCCTCAGCTTGTTGCTACAGGGAGATATTAGAACAGGTAAGAGGTAGAGCTCAGTAGGAAGGGCATGGCCTTGAAGGGGTTGTGGGACCAGCATCTTTGTCACTCTGCTCCCTAGCTGCCACAGGTGAACAGATTACTTGACCACACATGCCTGCTATGATGTGCTGCCACACCACAAGCCTAAAAGCAACAGAGCCAACTGGCTGAAACTGTGAA
Source organism: Petromus typicus (assembly GCA_004026965.1). Lineage (NCBI taxonomy): Eukaryota > Metazoa > Chordata > Mammalia > Rodentia > Petromuridae > Petromus > Petromus typicus. Next base: position 20,024 of record PVIR01003723.1, on the reverse strand, counting down.
TCAAAATAAACCTTTCCTCTTTTAAAGCTGATCAACTCAAGTACTTTGTTAGAGCAACACAATGCTAATGCAGGTATTGAAAGGATGGAAACCTAATCCACCTATGGTAATTAGATGTGGGACATCTGAGAAGTAATAAGGATTCAGTCATTAGGGTAGAGCCCTCATGAATGAAGATGAGTGGCTTTATAAAATGGAACCAAAAGACCATAGGAGATATGCATACTTTTACAGGTTCATTATTTCTTGCCATATGATAGATACCCTATACCATCTTGGGACTCTGCCAGCAAGAAAACCATCTTCTATGCCACCCCTTGAACAATGAAACAAAATAAAATTATTTTCTTTCTAACTCTATAATATTGCATTGTTGGCAACAAAGAAGGAATGAATGCATCTATACCAAATAAATAGCATAGGGCTATGTCTAAATAACTACATTGCAAGGGTTTGCAACCTTGGTGGTACATTAGAACTAAGGGAAATACAAAAAAAGTACTCATGCCAAAAGTCCACTTCATCAGTTATTCTAGTAATCCAAAGAAGGTTTGGGTTGGTATTTCTTTTCTAAGAATTCATCATCATCCACTGACTACCTAAAATGGAATTATGCAATTTAAAAGAAAACTGTCAGCAGCTCTAGGATTACTATGAAAGCCACAAAACTGCAAACTATAGCTGGTTCTCTCATTAAGAAACTTGTAAAAGGGCCGGGGATATAGCTCAGTGGTTCTGGCGCCTGTCTTGCAAGAGCAAAGGGCCCAGGTTCAATCCCCCATAATCACATACCTATAGTGGGCATGGAGACTCATGCCCAGCAGCAATCAGTACCACATACCACAGTGCCGGGTGTGGTGGCTCACGCCTGTAATCCCAGCACTCAGGAGGCAGAGGCAGGAAGATTGCTGTGATGTGAGTTTGAGGCTGAGCTCAGGGCCAGCCTCAACTACAAAGCGAGACCCTGTCTAAAAAAAAAAAAAAGAAACTTGTAAAAATTTCTAGGTCCAGACCACACACTAGACCAATAAATCAAAACCTTAAGGTGAAAAATTCAAGCATCAGCTCTAAAATTTTTATCATCAAGTTTGAAAAGCATGATTTTAAAAGAATGGCTTTACTACTAGAAGAGTCCCACAAGAGTGAGAATTCCTGCTAGGCCTGGTAGTGCACTACCATAATCCCAGTACTCTGGGAGGCTGAGGAAAGATCACAAGTTCAAGCCCAACCCAAGCAATTTAGCAACTTGGCAAGAGACTATATCAAAATTAAATAAATGAGCAAATAAATAAGCATGGGGGTGTGTTTCTTACTGTGAAGGCCCTGGATTCAGTCCCTAGCATAGATAGATAGATAGATAGATAGATAGATAGATAGATGATAGATCATAGAAAAATAGATTTATTTTAAAAATCATGGGATGTTTGTATTTTATTTTTTTTATGAAAAGTGATAAATCAAAACAATTCTTTACGTTTCTACTGCGCCTCATTGCTTCAATCCCATTAGCTGTCATTCATCAACTAATAAGGCTAGTGAAAAAGACACTGGTTTCCTAAGGGTGCTGATCATTTCAGTATCTATCATTAAAGGTAATATCCCAAGTATAAGGAATCTAAGCCACAAATTCATCAAGATTAAATTCATCAAGATTCTACTGTAGCTAAGTAGTGAGACACACTCATCTTGGCATTGACCTAAATTAGATCTGTGGTAGAGAATACCAAGGCTATGATTTACTGTATGCTTGTGCAATTAAAGGCAGGACTATCTGTTTTACAAAATAGGCCATAAATGGAAGAAGGTCTCACTTTAAAAAAAACAGGTATTGCTACATACATGACCCTAATTAATGAATTTGCTAACAGCTCACTAATTTTAGGAGCAGGTCGCTATACATAGCACTAAATCTAAATGAAAGTTTCTCTTTTTTAAAGGTAGCATTTCTTTGTGAATGAGTGATTTTAGTAGCACAAAGCAGTTTTCCATGAATATTATTTTGTGTTGCTTTTATTCTGTTCAAAGCAATCAAGTTACTTTATAATAACCTTGAAAGTCATTTTAAATGAAATTTATTCCATTTCACTAGCTGGCTATAAAAATAGCTTCATTTGCTTTCAGTGATTTTTAAAATGCCGTTTAGCCAAGATATCCAGTGATAGCTTGGATTTCAAATATAGAGAAAATAGAGACAGAAATGCACTCCATTTTAATGTCTGCTCAACATGGCTGACAAAACTGGGAAGTAAACTTAGATGAACCTGTGGTTTCCATACACCCTAAGAGCCTACCCAGGTGTTTTAAGCTTGTTTCAACTTCCCTCCTTTGCAAAGCTGTCATCCCCATCTCTCAGTTCATACTGTTAAAGGGGGTTGGATATTCTTTATCAGTTTCTTTTTGGAGTGTTCATTTTTTTGGAATGAGTCTTCTTCTAACTATGTTTAAGACTTCTTTATTACTCTTATAATAATAATGATTTTTTTTTAAAAAAGCCATGTTCTGAAGAGAGTGAGTTAGTCTGAATGAGTGGGTTTGTCTGAACTACTCGACAATGTTGCCTGGAAAAAGAAATACTCATTATCCAAACTTAATTTACATCTTACAGAGAAATAAATTGCTATTATAAATCAATATCATTCCCGTACATGAATAACAAACTCAAACTCACTGAAAAAGAAATCAGGAAAACAATATCTTTACAATAGCATCAAGAAAAATGAAATACCGGGGGCCGGGGATTTAGCTCAGTGGTTTCGGCACCTGTCTCACAAGCGCAAGGACCCCGGTTCAATTCTCCGGCTAACCTCATACAATACTGGGTGTGGAAACTCACGCCCAGCAGCAATCAGTACCACATACCACAGTGCCGGGCGTGGTGGCTCACGCCTGTAATCCCAGCACTTGGGAGGCAGAGGCAGGAGGATTGCTGTGATGTGAGTCTGAGGCTGAGCTCAGGACCAGCCTGAACTACAAAGTGAGACCCTGTCTCAAAAAAGAAAAGAAAAAAGAAAAATGAAATACCTAGGCATCAATCTAAGGGAGGAAGTGAGCATCTTTATATTGAAAACTACTGTACTCAAAAAAATAAAAGTGCAAGAGCTCAAAGAGGACATCAGCAATGGAGTGACATCCCCTACTCTTGGATAGTCAGAACCATTATAGAAAAATGGCCATACTTCCAAAACTATTGTACAGATTTAATGCAAACCTACTCAAAATATCAATAGCATGCCTCACAGAGCTAGAGAAAACAATTCTAAAATTCCTATAAATTCAGGAGAGACCCAGAATAACCAAAGCAAATTTGGGCAGTAAGAGTAAGGTGAGGAGAATTATAATCATCAATTTGAAGTTATATCACAAAGCTATCATGAAAAAAACAGCATGATATTGGAAAAAAAAAATCAGACCTGATGATCAGTGAAGCAGTATAGAAGATGCAGAAGCAACTCCAAGCACATTCAGCTACCTTATCTTTAGCGAAGGGGCCAATCACTTTCATGGAAAGAAAAACAGCCTCTTTAATAGATGGTGCTGGAAAAATTGACTTTCCACATACCAAAGATGAAATATAGACCCCTAACTCTCTAAATGGATCAAAGATCTAAATGTAAAAACAGAAACAATCTGCTGGAAGACAGAATAGGTAAAATTTCTGAAGACGTGTACAGGCAAAGACTTTGTGAACCAAACCCCGATCTCACAGGAAATATCACAATTAATAACTGGGATCATATCAAATTAAAAAGCTGTTCACAGCAAAAGAAACCACCAGCCAAGTGAGAAGAAAACCTACAGAATGAGAAAATGTTTTACCACCTACTGCTCAAAGAACTAATATCTAAAAGATAGAACTCAAAAAAATTAGACCTTCCAATTCAAAGACTAATCTAAAAATGAGCACCTGAAATGAATAGACATTTCTCAAATGAAGAAATACAAACAGCAAATAAATATATGAAAAACTGTTCAACATCACATTTTTTGTTCAAAAAATGCAAATTAGAACAACACTGAGATCCATCACACTCCTGAAAAGATGGCTATTATCAAGAAATCAACCAGCAACAAATCCTGACAAGGCTGTGAGGAAAAAACATCTTGCATTTGTTGGTGGGAGTGTAATCTGGTACAACCACTCTGAAATCAGTACAAAAATCCTGCACAAACTAAAATGAGAGATTCCATTTGACCCTATTATGCCCCTTCTAGGCATCTTCTTGAAAGAGTTAAAAGCATCACACCACAGTGGTACATGCAGACTCATGTTTATCACAGCACAATTTATAATAGCTAAATCTTGGTAACAGACCGAAGGCCCATCAATGGGTGAATGGCTGAAGAAAATATGGTATTTATAGATAAGATTACTACTCTGCCATAAGCGGGGATAAACAAGTCACTTGTGGGTAAATGAATACATCTCCAAATCACAATTTTAAATGAAATTAATAAGGCACATGAATTTAAATATCACTTTGTTTCTCTTGTGTGAGAAACCTAGAAAATAAATAGGAAGCAAAATGGAGGATAGATACTACAAAGTAGGAGTGTTCAAATGGGAAGGGGAACAAAGGAAGGGGGAGGGGGAAGGGAAAGGAATAAGAAAACAAAGAATGGAAGAAATAGTGGAAACTAACGGAAATGGAGGGGAAGCGCTGACGAGAGCAGAGGAGAAAGGGAAAAAAATAAGAATTAAGGCATATTATGCACATGTAAAAATTTCCCATGATGATTGTGAGCACTAGGTACAACAAATGGGAATTGATCTTTTTTAAAAAAAAAATCAAGAGCAGGACCCACACAGAGAATAGTTGCTGAGCTCTGCCCCTGAAACAAGTCAGCAAATACAATCTTCAGTTTTTCTGGCACAATATTTTTGTGTGCATCCTAGATCTGACGTCAGAAAGGGAGATGATGGCCATTGGCCTCTCGGCCACTGCCTTCTTTTGTTTACAGTGGCCCACTCTGCATGCTGGGCAAATTTTCTTTTCCCACTCTCACTTTGCAGAACACTTCCTTTTAGAACACTTCTCCCTTCTTTTCTCCCTATTTTTACTTTTAATAAATGTAATAACACCTCGGCCTTCTCCACGTGTTCATCCAGTTGTTTTCTTTGAACATGACCATGGAGTGACCCCTTATACACCAATGCTCATTAACAATCCCATCATTTTATTCAGAACAGCATATAATTTAAAGCTTCTGACATTTATTTCTGGAATTTTCCTTTTAATATTGTTAAGCTGTGGTTGACCACAGGTAGCAGAAGCCACAGGAAGTCAAATGCCACAAAAAAAAAGAAAAAAAAGAGGCTACTGCATTGTTACAGCAGCCAACCAAGAAACAAATAGATAGAAGTTCAATTTATCCCACCCAAGTTCAGAACACTGCTAGTTTACACTGCATATGGCTAACTGTTAGTTTCCCTGCATATGGCAGAGTGGTAATCTTACACTGCTCACGCCTGTAATCCCAGCACTCGGGAGGCAGAGGCAGGAGGATTGCTGTGATGTGAGTTTGAGGCTGAGCTCAGGGCCAGCCTGAACTACAAAGCGAGACACTGTCTCAAAAAACCTAAACAACAACAACAACAACAACAACAAAAACCTTATAGAAAAACTTTTAAGAGTTCCAATTAATAAAAATGTTTAAAAATACACACTATGAAATTACACACTACTCTTAAAAATACACACTATGAAATTATATCTAGATTTATTAATATCTAGTCATCTTTACTCTTCCACTAAAAACCATCCCTAAAAACAAAAAAGAAAAAGTAAAGAGCCTCCCACTCTTCACATTGAACTCTAGGAGAGATAAATGATAACCAAAGGAAGGCTTCACTGTCATCTTGCCCAGTCAAGGCCTGGATTCTACGCACGACCCGAGCTCTGCCTGTAGTGCTGCACTTTACGTACGTTAGCACCACACACCCTTCACTGATCTCTACACAAATACCTGTAGTTTATGCTATCAGATATCTAAAGGAAAATATATGCTCTCAGTTCCCATAACTAAACTGTAAATTTATTTGCACGTATCCCAGCCACCCTAGAGTGCCAAAGACTTTCTTCCTGGGCTATAAAGTCACAGTGCCCTGCCTGTTCTTCTGCCCTTAGTTCTCAATTTTCAATTCTTTCTCTCCTTGCTTTTAGTACTTTTCTTGCTCTGGGATATGTGGCATAATCCTGTAGGGAATCAAGTAGATGCTTCCAATTAGATTCATTACATGTTCCCTTAAGAAGTGATTAGGAAGGTAGAGTCCCAAGTGGCTGGTTCCCTCAGTAATACTATCAACATTTTGGGGGTGCTTGCCAATACCAGTCCAGATTTTAAGTGTGACATTTACTCTTTTATCACCAACTGCTCCTTGGTAACTGGCAAAACTATGGTGCAATTGAGAATAAAGTTGTGGGAGTTTTTTGAATGCCTCTATGTGACAATCAAGAGGAAAACAGAAATATAAATGCCTCACTGAGAGTCAGTTTAGGGTGGTGGTTACTTAGTGCCTGGACTCTGTAGTCAGATGTTTCTAGCTGTAACTGTCATCATAAACTATGGAACCTTAAAAAAAATTCTGTTTTCTGGGCCTCATTTTTATCACCTGTAAAATAGGGGAAATAAGAGGGCTTTAAAAAAAATAGATGAAATCAGAACAAGAAATTTCAAATAAATGATAACTATTAGCACCGTTATGACAGCTGACGTTCCCCTGAATCATAAACTGCCTCCCATTCCCATAACCATAACTAGCTCGGCTCTCTTACAGATGCACTTTGCAGGCTGTAGGAAAGATGGAGGGAAAGGAAGAGAAAGAGCAAGAGCTTCCCCTTTCTTAGTGAACTCTGGAAAACAGTAAGATTAGGAAGGAGCAGATATTTCTGTCCTGGCTTGCCACTTCCGGGTCTAGCTGTGAACAAGGGCAGAGGGGAGATGGTACATAAACCAGGAGAGGGCCGGACACAGAAGCTAAGGACACCTGCGCCTCAGTCCCCTTTCAGAACTCTGTGTAGAACTTACACCAGCTTGATTCTACCAATAAACAGTGAGGTTGGTGTGAAGGCATGGTTCATCACAAGGAAAGCCTGCATATCCTCTCAAGCTTGGTTCTTATGAATCACGTACAGGTTCAGAAGTTCCCAGACTCCTTATGGGCTGTAAAGTGGGGAATGGAATTCTCAGCTTCAGGTCTTGCTATTGAAGGACCTAAGTGGACTCCATCTTGAAACCCAGCCCCCATTCTGTTATTTGCTCTCTGACCCAAGTAAAATCACAGTGAACCTTGTTCTTCTTTTGTCTCCTTAGTAAACACTATTCCCTAAATCCTAATACATTTTGCCCCGACCTTGTTACACCTTGCCCCGTCTTATCCTATCTCCTGACCTTGTCCTATCTCCTGTGTTCTGGCTCGCAAAAGGGATGATGTCATAAATCACATGAATGAGAAGGAAACCTATGTAATCGGCCAATACTATAAAAGAGACGAGCCTGCCCCATTTCGAGGTCTCTGACTTTGCTCAGCAGACCCACAGCATGCTGTGTGCCTTTAAAGTGCCTTTGTACTTACATACGAGTTTGGACTTATTTCGGAGTAGAGATTCTAGACCCAACACTATAATAGCGCCTCCATGGCAAGATAACCTTAACATCAAGGCTGGAAAATACAAGACCATGCCAGAAGCTGGAGAAAGTCTGGCCAGACTTGGAGTCTGCAGCCCTGGAACATGTAAAGGCGAGTGAGTATGAGCAGAGGAATATTGCCATGGCTAAGGGGGGCACCACTGCAAGACTCCAGAAATGACTGCACAGCTACCCTATAGCAGGGGTTGGGCCTACTCTCAAGTCAAGGACCATCTTCTCCACAAGAATGAAGTCTACATGGCTAGACATGATTTGGTAGAAAAGTAGGAAATGGACCACAAGGAGAGGAAAGCTGATTGAATTCTATATAAGAAAGAATTAACCTTGCACCCAGATAGATCTGGGCTTGGTTCTCACCTCTTGAGATGTAATTTTTAACATTTTGGGGTGGTCTTATCCAATAAGAATGCCTTTGTTACCTGAAGTCAGAGAGCCTATCTGAGACTGTAAACAATTACTATTGTGGACTTTAAGCCATACCTTATCTACTTGACACTGGAAGTGAAGGTCAACCAAACAAGTGAACCATATCTACTGATAGTCAACTGTATCTATATGACCAAGGCCCAATAAAAACTCAGGTCAGGGGTCAAATAAACTTCTCTAGCTAAGAATACTGTTTATATGTTGTCATGTAGTGTTGCTAGGAGGGGTTACCACTGCTTACAGGAACACTAGGAGAGGACAACCAGAAGCATGGTACTTAGAACTCTCCTGGACTCTGCCCAGGGTACCTTTTTCCTTGAACAATTTTAATCTATATAATTTGCCTTTCTGTAAAAGAAAAAATACTGATGTCATAAATTTAATTATAAGGGCTAGAGGATCGGAAGGAGGAGACAGAAGAGAATTCAATCAGTTAGCAGTGAGCTAAGCCAACAGAAAACTGTTCCTCATTCCTACATTCCTAAATGTATGTTGAAATATTGACTTATTACCCCAGAGAGCTGATCACCAGATGCCACTGTGTCTGGCTAATTTAATACTGAACTTTATGAATTGTTAACCCAAATCAATCAAACAAGTGCTTCTCCTTATGGATTATTCTCCTATTACTAGATTTTGAGATGCTGGAGTCTCCTTTTAGAAGTGGTTTTTAGGTTCTTCCTGTCCTAAAAAACAGAATTGCTCATGATAAGTGTAAAATGTAGTGAGGTTTTACATTTATTAATGATAGGGGAAAAATATGCTCTGCAGGGCAAGTGAGGGCCAAAAGGTAGGAACAGAAGCACATTCTGTAAGATGAGACTGAACCACTGTGAAAGAGAAAGCACAGTCATGTCAGTCTTTTGTATCTCTCACTCCTCAAGCCAGTGTGAGGTCTGGGCTGTCCTATCAGAAACCTGCTCACGTTCCTGTGTACAGAGTTGAAGATAGTGCACTTTAAGTGGTTCCAAAGGCAGAGTTTTGGAAATGTTCTGAGCGTATGTCCTGGAACTCTGTGATCCACAGGTCACCCCCACTTTGTCAGTCAGTTTGCCATGCCTTCATCTTGCCTCACTCCTACCTCAAAACTTTCCCTGCTTCCCTTTAGCTTGACCCTCTTATCTATAGTTAATATAAGCTCAGTGTAGCCAGTTTATGTTTTTCTTCTCCAAATTTTTGGTCATAAAATTGTTCTTGGCTCTTGGGTCCAGCAGGTATATTTTCAACTGCTATTTGTCTTGTAATTGCTAGTCTCAGAATGTATCCCAGGCCATGGTCCTTTTCTGGCTCACATCTGGAACGGCTCAATAGACCCTCTATTTCATAGAAACTCAGTTTAACAGCTATCATAAACTACTAGAGTTAGGACAGTGGGATTGAGGAAATCACTCAGTTCCACTCATTTGAGTTTGGACAGTATCATAGGGTCATTCCTCCTTCTATTGTCCTAAGAATCATATAAAATAATAATTAAAAAACTCAAGAAATCGTTGAAGCTCTAGTCAAAAGCACATTCATATGGGATCTCTTGGGCTGACCTTCAGTCACCTTTACACTACACAGACCTTATTGAGGGTTCATAAATAGGTACTATGCCTTATACTTGGAATTAAGGTCAGAGTAAATTCTGAGATAAGCATCCATGTTGAAAACCCCTAAAGATGGTTCAGCACCCCATCAATCTTGCTTAAAGACTGAGTGAGAGTTGCCTGGGTCGGGGTGCGTATCCTTTAAATTCTGAAAACCTGATTTACCTGCGTGTAGTGCTTTTTATTTTTCTTTTGTCCCAGGACCACTTTTCTGTTTGTGCCTTTGGTGGGAGGAGGTATCGGCATAGACTTATTAGGGGCACATTTTCCTGTGATCTTCAAGCTGCTTTTCACTTACCACTTCTTTGTTCATCATACACAAGGCCCTGGAATCTAACAGCTGGATCTACCATGCAATAACAAAACATAAGTGGAAGCAGCACACCTTTCAAAAGGAGCTCTGTGAATCAGGCAGTTGAAGTTGTCCATGAGACACATGTTTTCCAAAGAGCCTGAACCACTTGGAGTCACCAGTAAGGAAGACTGCAGCCACTGGAGACAATCAAGGGGCTTGGTTGTTCTACTGAGTCTGAGTAGTACTTTATAATACATGCCCTACAACTGCAGCAACTGAGGGTTCCTTATTACACCAAATAAGGCATGGATGAAAGAGTCCAGGTTGGTAATTCTTTCTCTGAGTCGTGAGCAGTGCCTTAAACATTTTAAAGTTGTTATGTAAGGAACAGCAAGTACATTGGTCTAGCTGGTGAGTTATATAAAGCCCAATTGGAGGCATTTATAGAGGGCTAAGTTTCAGCTTATTTTAAGCACAAACTTGGTGACAAATACAGGCCTCTAAGATCACAAGGTGCTGACTCAAAGAATTCCTCATCACTGGAAATATTGACGTAGAGGTCGATGACCTCTTGTACTGAGTTTGTGTATGGAATGAGAGTTGAACTCAAGTAACAGTCCAGGCTGAGAGGATGTGACTGACACATTATTGAATGATGGTGAATCTAAATATAAATGTATTATTCCTTTAACTTGGAAAACAAAAGAAAAATAGAATATTTGGAAAATATTAGATGGCTGTGATCTTTAGTCATTTTAGAAAGAAGTGGAAACAACATATTAGGATTAGAGTTTGGAATACTATTTCATCTGATGAAAATATGTAATAATTCATTAATTTTTTCATTACTATCTAGGTATGTAATCCTCTTGTTTTAGTGACTGCTATCAACTGAATTGTACTCTCCCCCCAAAATTCATATGTTGAAGCCCTAATTCCCCATGTATTTGAAGATAAGGTATTTAGGAAGTAATTAAGGTTCAATGAGATCATAAAGTTAATTTGATAAGATTATTGATACTGTAAGAGGCAAATGTATGAGGTGGAGGGAGAAAAAAGCAGAGATAGAGTGGAGAAAAATATGTTTCTATCATGAAAAGACACAGCAAGAAGACAGCCATTTGTAAGCAAAAAAGAGTCCTCAAAGAAACTACTTCTAGGTTTTGTTGTTGAACTTTCCAGCTTCTAGAACGTGAAAAAAATAAACATCTACGGCTTAAGACTCTCATTTCCATGACACTTTGTTATGCCAGCTCTGTCAAACCAAGATAAGAATCTTTAGCAATTTGCTGACTTATTTCCTGTCCAAGTGCTATTAGTCATATACAATAAAGGCAAACCATACACCTTAGCGTCAAAGCAATCAAAGCCTTACAGTGACACTTCCGAATTTAGTTTTCAAGTGTACAACTCCACAAACATACAAGGCAATATTATAATATTAACTCAAATGCCTCTTGACCTACAAGGAAAAGGACTGAGAACAAGCAACATTATCAATTAAGAATGACCCAGCTAAGTGACCATTGATAAAACCAAAATTAGGAACTAGCTTTGTATACATATTAATATCTGAACAGAGAGAGTTGAAATCTCACTGTGGTGAAAATCCTGTCTGTGCAGGGTTGCAAACAAAACTGATAGCAAACAGCACCATCAACCGTACCTCATGACAATGAAAGTCCTCAAGCTTTGATAGAACTGAGCAAAGTTGTCACTCTTCCAGCTGCTCCTTTTTAGGACCCTGGTATCCCTTTTTCTTGTTTCCTGATATTATGAGCACTCCTGTACTCATAAATATAAGTGGCCTATTTATGTTTCCTGGAGACTTATTTCCTATGTATAATGTACATTAGGGGAATGAATGGGAGAATTTCTAATAAGCAAGCTAGTCTTTAACTTTGCATAGTGCTTTGGAAAGGAGCAATAATAAGTGTGGTGCTCCTTAACCTCAGCTCTTTCCCCTAATACAGTTATAGAGTGTGTGTGTCTTTGTGTGTGTGTGAGACAGTGTGTAACTTACCCAAAGTCTTGCCTCTATATCTAAATTACTGATAAGACTTCTAAACTCCAAATTTTCCCTCCTTCTCCCCCTTCATCCTCACCTACTTCTTGCTTCCCAGACTCTGAAATTAATCTTATCCTTAATCAGAGAATGTTTTAAAAACTCCACACTCAATTCTAAATATCTATTTCAAGCCAGATGTGGTGACATAAACCAATGAACCCAGGATTTGGGGAGGGTAGGGCAGGAAGATAGCAAATTTGAATCCAACCTGGGCAATTTATTGACTTAGCAAGTTTCTATTTCAAAATAAAAATAAGAAAAAGGCCTGGGGATGTAGCTTAATTGGAAAGCTCTTGGTTCAGTCTCTAGGATGATATACAAATGCATGCCGTTTTAGTAGAAGGACTTCTGACTTATCTCTGAGCCCACTTCCTGAATTGAGACTACAAACTTGAATATGATTTCTAGAAGGCAGTGTGTAGGCTACCACCTAGAGGACAAAGAGACTATGACATTGACTCTTTTTTTTTTTCTCATTTTTTCCCATTCCCTTACCCACTCTACCACCCCCGCCCCCTATACACTTAAGCTTTGTTTCCTCTTTTTTATTATCATCTCATTATTTTTCCTCTCATTATTTACCCCAAACCTTTTCCCTTTGCATATTTTCTATTTCACAACATGTACCATACATTCCAGAACACATTTACATCTTCATTTTCTTATACCAGAGAAAAGATATGATATTTACACATCTGCGACCTGTTTATTTCACTTATGAGGATATCCTGAAGGTGCATCCATTTGAGTATAAATGACTCAGTCTTATCATTTTTATGGCAGAGTAATACTCCATTCTATAAAAGAACCACATCTTAGTTGATGAACATTTTGGTTGTCTCCAAGATTTAGCAAACACAGACTGAGCTACTATAAACATGGGTGCACATATGTCACTGCGACATGAATCTTTTCATTCTTTTGTATATATACCTAACAGAGGAATAGCTGGGTCAAACGGGACCTCTAACCCTAGTTTTTTGAGGAATTTCCACACTGATCTCCACAGGGGTTGTACGAGTATACACTCCCACCAACAGTGGAGAAGAGTTCCTTCTTCTCCGCAGCCTTGCCAACATTTTTTGCTGGCTAATTCTGAAATAGCAGCCATTCTTTGTGGAGTGAGATGAAATCTCAGTGTTATTTTCATCTTGAATGACGAGAGATGTTGAGCATTTCTTCATATACTTCTTAGCTGCTCTTCTTCCTCTGAAAAGTATCTGTTCATTTTAGATGCCCATTTTTGAACTGGGTCTTTAAATTTGGGTGGGCTGATTTTTTAAGCTCTTTATATATTCTAGATAGTAGCCCTTTGACTGAGGAACAGCTGGTAAATATTTTTTCCCACATTGTTGGTTGCCTGTTTGCACTGTTGGTGGTTTCCTTTGCTGTGCAGAACTTTTAATACTAATACTAATGATTACACGATTAAAGAAGAGACAGCTGTTCTCTGGTCATACGTTGTATTTCAAAGTGATCTGTTATGGGTTTCAGATTATGATAGGATTAAGGCCTATCACTCCCACTTGAAAAGTGGTGTAACTCACCTTCCGAGTACTCAACAGCTAAGGCTTGGAGGCCAAAGGTAAAGAAAATAAAATAGCTGAAAAGAAAGCAAATATTTTAGCCCTTGCTCTCCCAGGTCAACCAAGACCCAAGTTATGACAGATTCCTCTGAGAGCAACCTGAAATTCTGGAAAGTCACCCATCTCCCAAGCTGGGTATCATGGAACCCCACTGGGCTAGAGTCAATCAGTATGCATTTTACAAAAAAGAAAGCCCCTAAAAAGGGATCTGTTCCTATGTTTTCAAAGCTGTATGGGCAAACAAGGCCATGATCCATCCTGGCAAATGACACAGTAGCAAGGGAGAACCCGAGAGGAGTTAAAAGGCTCCTCATATGACTCCCCAAAGCCTTAACTGACCTTTACAAAAATATACCTATAGTTTTGAGGGAAAAGACCTATGAAACCTAATGTGAAGTATTTAGTGGGTTAACCTGTATCAAGTTGGAGATTTTTACTTTATAAGCAAATATTTGAATGGTGAACTTGCCATTAACCTGTTGTCTTAAGATGTTCACACATGCACAGGTATGCAGAGTAATTGTACAATGTAAAATTAATTTATGTTAATAGTTGCTTTCAGTTCTATTGACAAAACAGTGTTAAAACTTGGGAACGTGGAAGGGTTGTTTTGTTTTGTTTTGTTTTTTCTCGCTTGTTAAACTGAAAGTGTCATATAGTGTTTTACTGTCTTCTGAAATGGTAATTCTAAAGCACTATTTTGTTGTAGTTCCACTGATTGTGTGACAATGCTCTTTTGTTTTACTAACAAGTTTGGAATAGTCAGCAGTCATTTTCAATGGCACAAAAGCCTTTAATATATTATTCAATTTAAACTTCTAAGCCAAAAATTGTATGGTTCAGTGACTTTGACCAAAATGCTAAAAGGAATGTAACATACAATTAATATGAAGTTATATATAACAAGATACAAAATACTGTGTTATGGTTCTGCCTTGAAACTGCACAATGAAATGTAAATATACATATACATATGTGTGTGTATATATAGATATACATATACATATATATATACACATATATATATATCACTTTTGATTAATGCACCTTTTACTTTGACTCACTCTTAAACACAACCGAAAAAGGAAAGTACAACAACCAAAAAATAGGGTAATTAATAATATCATAAAACAAAAAAGCTAGGTTAGATGTAAAATGGACTCCAAAGGGGCTTCCAGTCCCTATTAGCAGTCTCCCGTGGCATGTGTAATATCTGAACCCAGAGCCAGGAGAGTTCATGATTTCATGCCCCATTCATGCTTCCCAAAATGTGCCTTTCAGCCTCTCAATATACTGCTATCATGTTGTTTTATTATTCCTTTGAGTGCCTCCTAGGTAAAGATTTTTTTTTTTTTTGCATAGATGGGCCTATAGGTCAAAAATCCCAGTATAAATATTCTAGCTACTCAGTTTTGTTACCTTTGGAATACGAACTAACTTTCTGTTATCTACTTCAGATTTTATATATTTATATTATTTTGAGCCTGTCACTACAAAAGGTCCGCAGGTCTACAAAATAAAACCCAAATCCCAGACTTTGAAACCTGTAAGAATTTTAAGGGGTAACGTTCACATAGAAACATAGATATCTTTATTTAGTATCTTCTTTGGCCATATTTATAATTAAAATTAGAAACTGGATTTCTTACTGATGAAACAGGGAGGAGTCTCTGTGCTCCTTAGCTCCAGCTGTTGTACTTGAGTTAACACTTCTGGACAAACAGTGGTTAATAGTAAATACAAAACCCTTATGCCAAATTCCACCTAATTTTATCTAACTTCTACAACTTTTTTGAGCCATTATTTACTAATATTTTACATTTAATTTTTGGTCCTTCTTTATTTAATATAGTTATAAAATGAAGCTTAAGTATAAATGATTTGAAGTTATCCTAGCCAACTTTTACAGGATATAAAAAAGTGATGGTTGTAAATGAGTTGTAGTATGTATAGTTGATATTGCAAAGTAGAAAATATTTAAAAGGAAAGACTGTAGGATAAATAACGAGGGGAAAATGAATGTGGTAATAATAATGAAAAAAAGAAAATAAAGACTGTGTATATAGGGGGCCGGGAAAACAGGGCAGGAGGGAAAGGGAAAAAATGAGAGTCAAGTCATGTCATATTCTGGTACAGACTCTTAATGTTGAATGTGATTATCATGTGTATTCATAATGTACCAATAAAGATAATTTTTTAAAAAGTGATGGTTATCAATCATTAAAGCCTATTTTCTTATATCCCTTTCAATTAGACTGAAACTTTGATCCGGGGGCCAGGCAGAGTCAGCACAACTCCTCCCCATGCTGAAGCAGCAGTAAGATGGACTTTCATGCCCTCCACAACTCTGAAGAGTTAAGAGATTCACCTGGGGGAGGGGAAGAATAAGATAGAAGAAATGAAGATACTCAGAGGAGACAAGGAAAATTATAAATTTTATTATTTTTAAAACTTTATTTATTCTTTAATTCAAATTTTTATTGTAGGTCAGGCTAGCCTTGAACTCACTATGCATCCCAGGCTGACTTCAAACTTCCAGCAGCCTTCATGCTTTAGCCTCTCCAGCGCTATGTTTACAGGCAGGTACCACCATGTCTGGCAATTTAAAAGTTGTACTTTTAAGATGACCGCAACTTCAGAACACATAGTTACTTTATCTGCCCACCTTAGGCTTGTTCATGCATCTTTTCTTCCATGCTCATCATATCCCAAATCCCTTAAAGATACCATAAGTCCATAAAATTAACTTAGATGTAAAGGGAAGAAAGAATGAAACAGAATCAAAGATTTCAAGGAATGTTTTTAGGAAAAATATCCTCAATCACTCATCTTAAAGAAAACAACACAAAATTTCCCCTATAAAGTCAGTTAAACTATCTTATTCCTCTTTAAGACACCAAGATAACAGTAAGTAAAGTACCTTTCAGAGTTTTTAAGAATACTCATTTACCATCTCTACACTATCCAGTTCCAGATCCCCCAGAACAAGTCCTGGAAGTCTCAAGGCCTTGTCCTCATTCCATATTTATCTGAGTTCTAGGAAAAGCAGAACCTCTGAGACCATCCCATAATGAAATCATTTTTCCAAACAAGAGCAGTCATTTCCTGGGAACCAGATTGTCTTTGAAGCCATAAAGATTCCTCTGAAACTATGAAGCTAGGACTGAGCACTCCAGTCTACCACCACACCCCATAAAACATCCCTCTGACTCTTCAGATCTATGCCCCCTTCAATTCCTCAAACTATATCAGTGCTATTGTTCATTGAGACTGGCTTACTCTTAGTCAGAGCTAGCTCCATCTCCACTTTATTATTTTTTTCATGTTTAGTTAAAGGTTTTTCCTATAAACTCTCATGCTGAATGACTCAGTTTTCATTTCCATAATTACTGAAGCAAGAACCCAGACTGGCTAATGACAAACTACAACTTTGTGTTCTGCACAACCAGTCCCTCAATCCCTTTGGCCACTATCCATGAGTTATTGACAAGGGCCTCTTTGCCTACACTTAGGGTGGTAGTGTAGAGAACTGGGCCAGCAGGGGAATGTTTTAGGAATATGTCCCCTTTTACAGGATATTCCAATATACAATAAAAAACCCAAGTATATGATCAAGTCTAAGGAAGTTCATTTGGTGTTTTTGCTCTTCCCTTCTTATTAGGGGTGTGGCTGGTACAGAAAAACAAGATTTTATAGTAGATTATACCGTCTATAACAATGGTATAATTCCAAATCTTAGAAGCTATCACACAATGCTATTATTCTCCATCAAGTCTACGCTGCCAAAGGAAAAAAATTGTGTAATTTTTAAAGCTTTATTCTTCAGTACTGAGACTTTTTACAGATAAAGTGACACATGTATGAGATAAATTACATGCTTTATAATCTGTCAGTAACATCAGTTTTACATTTCAAAAATACTTAACAACTGTTATAGTAGCAATTCTTTAGTTAGTTGTGGAAATAATGTGTGAGGCCTATGGTAACTTGAGGCAATTTTCAAGTTTCATGACTGTATTAAAAAGTTAAAAATAATTCAATAGGTAGTGTTTGGAGGAGGCAATTGATGGTAGACTTTCTTGTTCATTTATGATATCTTGACAGACTAGTATAATTAAAATGCATTAAATGTTGAACATGTTTAATATTTTATATACTATATGTCATCATAATACAAAAGTGAATAGATCATATTATTGACTGCCTTTGGGTTTTAAAAGTAAGGTGTGCTATTCAGGTGAAGACCATACATTATTGCTTGCCCTGCCCTCTCAAACTAAAAAATATAATGGTGACCTTCATTCCCATTTTAAAGCAAGCTTGTTACAAAATATTGAAATTGGTCACACAATGTTAGAAAAAGTTGCTTTTATAATTGAGTTATATAATACAGCAAAGGCTTCCAGTGAGCAAGTCAGAGATCTTAGAGCCTTATTTGATTTTCCTTGACATCAATAATTGCAACATTCCTGGTTCCATGTTGGTGGGTAAATTTGCCTCAATTCAAGCTACTGCATATTTTAAGAGTGAGGGAGGGAAGAGTTAAAACTATCTCTTGTCTTTAACAAGCTGTCTGAACTTTTAAGCAGCAGAAACCTACTTAAATGAGTTTACATCCTATTCTTGAGTTCATCTCATTTCTCACAATGGGCAGTTTTGCATGTTTTTCCAGGTAGATATAGTCTTGATATAGTGCATGGCACATAGTAAGTACTCACTGCAGTAGGACTGGTTCCAGGACACTTTCAGATATCAAAATCTGCTGTTGCTGAAGCCCCTTATACAAAATGGTAATTTATGTATAACCTATTGATATAGGTATACTTAAATCACCTGTAAATTACTTAACAATACTATAGCTAATACTATGTAAATGCTATGTAAACCACTGCTATACAGTATTGTTTAAGAAAAATTGCTTTTGCAATTCTAGGCAACAAGGACATGGCAGAGAGTATCACAATCCCCAATTTGAAACTATACTACAAAGTCACTGTGATAAAAACAGGATGTCACTGGCAAAGAAATAGACTCAAAGATCAGTGGAACAGACTAGGAGATGCAGAAATAACTCCAGAGATACTGAGCCACCTCCTCTCTGACAAAGGAGCCAAACACCCTGAATGAGGCAAAGATAGTGCTGGAAAAACTATGTTTCAATTTGTCAAAGATTAAAGCTAGATCTATCTCTTTCTCTGTGTACTAGACAAAAATCAAAGTGGATTAGAGACCTAAGTATTAAAACAGAAAGACTAAGTCTGCTGCAGAACAAGTTAGGTAGACCTCTTAAAGACATTGGCATAGGGAAAAACTGTATTAACAAAAACTCTGCAGTACAGGAACAAGCAGAAAGAATCAACAACTGGAATCTCATCTTCTTAAAAAG
Source organism: Petromus typicus (assembly GCA_004026965.1). Classification (NCBI taxonomy): domain Eukaryota; kingdom Metazoa; phylum Chordata; class Mammalia; order Rodentia; family Petromuridae; genus Petromus; species Petromus typicus. Next base: position 1,027 of record PVIR01003723.1, on the reverse strand, counting down.
CTTCTGCACAACAAGAGAAACCACCAGCAAAGCCAAAAAAAAAAAAAAAAGTGGGGGGTATATTTTACTAGCTGTTCAATAGATCAAGGGCTTCTATCTAGAATATATAAAGAACTTTAAAATATCAGCCTCCCCATTTAAAGACCCGATTCAAAAATGGGCATCTGAAATGAACACTTTTCAGAGCAAGAAGTAAAAGCAGCTAAGGAACATATGAAGAAATGCTCAACATCTCTGGTCATTCAAGAGATGAAGATGAAAACAACACTGAGATTGCTTCTCACTCCACAAAGAGTGGCTGATATCATGAAATTAACCAACAACAAATGCAGGTGAGGCTGTAGGAAGAAAGTAACCCTTCTCAACTGTTGGTGGGAATGTAGACTGGTGCAACTATTGTGGAGATTCTTCAAAAAACTAGGAGTAGGGGCCGGGGATTTAGCTGAATGGTTCCGGCGCCTGTCATGCAAGCGCAAGGACCCGGGTTCGATCCCCAGTCACCACATACCTATACTGGGTGTGGAGATTCACGCCGAGCAGCAACCAGTACCACAGACCACAGTGCCGGGCGTGGTGGCTCACGCCTGTAATCCCAGCACTCGGGAGGCAGAGGCAGGAGGATTGCTGATGTGATTTAAGTCTGAGCTCAGGGCCAGCCTGCACCACAAAGTGAGACCCTGTCTCAAAAAACCTTAAAAAAATAAAAAAAATAAAAAATAACTAGGAGTAGAGGTCCCATTTCCCTGCTGGATACATACATGAAAGAATTGTAAGATTCTCTCTATTATATGCAGAGTGGCTTTGGTTTTACATAGGAGTGTAATTCCATTCATTTAATAGTGTTGAATGTATAGCATGTACCAGGAATTTTTTAGCTTGGCTGATATAGCAGTTAATGAAACACAGCTGATGTCCTCAGTGGAATTTTATTAGGTGATTGGGAGTGACATGATGTCATGTATTTTACTAGGATGATTTGGCTTCTTTATTAGACAATTCATTGATAATTTGTAGATGTAGCCAGGAA
>PVIR01003722.1:0-85617 GCA_004026965.1 Petromus typicus | reverse complement strand
CGGTAACCACATAACAATACTGGGTGTGGAGACCCACACCCAGCAGCAACCAGTACCACATACCACAGTGCCGGGCGTGGTGGCTCACGCCTGTAATCCCAGCACTCGGGAGGCAGAGGCAGGAGGATTGTGATGTGAGTTGGAGGCTGAGCTCAGGGCTAGCCTGAACCACAAAGCGAGACCCTGTCTCAAAAAAACCCAAAAAAAAAAAAAAAAAAAAAGAAAAGAAAATTTCAACTAGTGATATAAGTCATTCAAATAGAATTTATTTGAATATAAATTATTGGGAAACTACTTTTTTCAGGTATGTATCAGAAAATTTGTTGGAAAGAGTTTATCTGTTCAAAGAACATCTTAACATTAGCATGTAGCATAAACTAAACTAGAAGAGATTATTCAATAATTTGGTATATATAGGTGCACATTGTTTTTAACCACCAACCTTTATTCTATTTTTTTTTTTTTTTTTTTTAGACAGGGTCTCGTTTTGTAGTTCAGGCTGGCCCTGAGCTCAGCCTCAAACTCACATCACAGCAATCTTCCTGCCTCTGCCTCTCGAGTGCTGGGATTACAGGCGTGAGCCACCACGCCTGGCACTGTGGTATGTGGTACTGGTTGCTGCTGGGGTGAGTCTCCACACCCAGTATTGTTATGTGGTTACCGGGGATCAAACCCGGGCCCTTGCACTTGCAAGATAGGCGCCAGAACCACTGAGCTATATCCCCAGCCCCATCAACCTTTATTCTTTCACACAGTCTGGTATGCATGGTCCTAAGCATATAGAGCTGATAAGATGTACAAGATAGAAAAGTTGCTTTTTTATTAGCCATAGAAGTTGTTTTGAGTAATACATCACAGAAACATACAAGTAAATAATTAAAAATTCTAAAAGGTAGTTTATGATACATCTTTATTAAAAAGGATAACCATGATGCCTAATAAAGCATAAATTTGGCCATCATTTTCTAAATCAGAACCAATGGTCCACTCCTTCATTTATATATACAGATAACACCTAGTGGATGATATTAGGTAGGAAGAAGAATTATAGGGGACAGTGTGAATGTGTTTTCTTTCAGAAAACCATTGCATCATTATGCTGTAATGTGGAAGAAGCTATATGAAATGCATTAAAGCAACCCATTCCATCCATCTCTCTCAACACATAAATGCTCAGAAATATTTCATTGCCTTTGTAAGACTCCAGGATTAAGAAATGATATATAAGAATAATAACTTCTGACCAGTTTCCCTTCATATCATGCATACACCCACACACAGCGCTGGCCATAGCATCCATGAGATGGTGCAATGCATAATCAGCATACAGCTGGGTATGGCAGTGGGGGGTGGGGAAATCTGAACACACCAGCAACCTTCTATTCTTTCACAATAGACCAAGGAGTATCTGATACTTTTATAGGAAAATGTGGAGTATCAACATTTTATATAATGACTGAGTGCTGAGTCAAGATACAATTTTCCTAGAACTATTTGTGCCAATAGAGGGTCTCCCCTTGTGACAACCTCCTATAATATGGCAATTTGTTTATTTTACCTATTTTGAGAAAGTGGAGAACAAAGCAAAATTCATGTCAGCTAGTGTTCATGAAAATGAAGAGCATAGTCTTAGCTTGCATTAGGCTCATTTTTATTATGCTAAGTTAAGGATTTAGATGATTTAGATTATCTCTAAAAAATATGTACAATAAAAGTGTGATGCATTCTGATGAGCCAAGGAGATTGGCTGGAGGAAAACAGCTCTCGAAAACTCAAAGTAACCATTCCCAGATTTGCCTAATATTTCAATTAGTTAAAAAGCAAATGAGATTCATGTAATTTCTAATGAATATATTTACATTATCATATTTGTTTTTTCAAAGTAATTATCAGTGCGGTAAAGCTGCTGCTTCATAAGAATTATTTTAAAGCAATAACTAATAAAGTATATCTTCTTTTTACATTAACTGCTTAGTTACTGGAGACATAATTAATTTGGTCTACCAAAGGGACAAGTATTCTCCCTCTCTCTCCTCTCCTCTGTAGTCTGGATATACATATTTAATCTTATGAGTTTATATTGCTGACATTATATGATTTTGTAAATAAAATTGATAGTTCAGATAATCAAGTGAAGGCACATAGGTCAGGTGAAATTATTTTTCAAGACAAAGTAAAAGGAGAAATTGAGTGACAAATATTAAAATAAAATTTAGTATTTAGAAAGGACACTTTCTTTAGACCATGTGCTCTGCAGATCAGGTCCCCAAGGAATCCCTAACTGAGGTATGTAATACAGCGATGTAGGGAGTTGTATTCAAATATCATTTAATTCAAAAATTTAGTTTTCTTAAACTGGTCTACTTTTGTCTTATTCCCCAGCTCAAATTTGTGGCTTTGGTAGAGGTACATTTAATTCTGCAGGTTATGTTAGGGACCTTCTGTCAAACTATGCATACAATATACATTAGATTACTTTCTCAATCTTTAGCAATTATACTTGAGCACATCATATTATAGTTCCTTTTTATTTGATAATTTCAAAGGATGCTACTGTCAAAATTAATTGCTATTAATACTTTCAATGTATTTTAACACTAAGAATTTATTCTAAAGAGACTCACACCATACAAAGTATTACTAGACTTATTTTCCATTTGTGGCTTTTAGAATTTATTGTATAAATAAGGTTGCAACTAATTTTGAAAATTATTTTAACCAGGTATATGACTTTTTATGGAGATTATTACAAGATATGTATAATATTTTTTAAATTTATAGAATTATTTTGACTAGTCAATTACTTCTGTTAATAAAATGAAAAAAAATATTTAGATATCCTACTAGTGAATGGAGACAATAATAGAATTTTTGGAATATAAGAATCTCTGTTATCTGAGGAGATGACATTTGCTTGGCTTCACATGTGAAAGGGTTGCATTTCCCCACCAAACACTGCCTCGGTGCAGAAAATGCTGTCTGCTCTTTACTAATGGTCACATTCCTGTGCTTAGAGTCAAGAAAGTCAATTTACCGTGTCTGAGAAACGGTAAAACTTCTCCAATGCAAAAGCTTCTGTCTGTGAGGAGGTAAATTGGACCAAAAGGGATTGAAAAACCAGAGTCAAGTCATTTATACGTAAATATAATTACACAATTGAGTTTAATCAAATATAAAATTTTAACATACATATGTATCAAATAATAGACTTTCCCTTAGACAAGGTATGAGCTTTGAAATAACTAAGTTACTTTCCTCTGCTCCCAAACCTTATCACATTAATTACATTTGCTCCCTGAATTTTTCAAGCAGTGATTATGACACTACTCTTCTTGCATTTCTCCTTCTTCCCAGAATGCTATAAAAACTGGTCTTTCCCACTTTGTGAAAGCAAAAGAGTAAGAGCACCAGATACTTTTATCCAATTTTTACATGTGATAAACTGAGTAAAGAGATATTTTGATAGAGATTTTTGTGTAAAAAGGAAAAACTAAAGCTGAGCATGGATACAGAATATGTCCAAACTCTCAGACCTCCCGTTTGTACACCATGCACACCATATTTCTCTTTTCTAGGGGTCACACCACGTGGCTGAGACTTTCTAAGGTGAACATAGGGAAGAAAAGGTAATGAAGTTAAAAATAAAAGTCTAAAATAAAATTACAGTAAGAAGAATGGGTACTTTGTGATAGATGATACAAAGTGAGGAAATTTTCTTCATAATTTGGCCACTAAGCAAAATGAATTTTTTAAAAAAGAGCTTCACTTTCATGATATAGAGTTTTTCCTGTTGAGTGATTTCAAACAGGACTAAGAATTGTGATAGAAAGGGAGGAGGTAGCTGTGTGTGAGGGGAGACACAGAAGAGTAAAGAATGGTGAGAAAATGTAAGTAGACCAGTAGCCTAGAGAAAAAAGGTGCAGAAACCAGATTAAGAAAATTTAATCATCTCATCATAATAATTTCAATAGACAAACAATATGCTTTGATTTTCATAAATCAAATGAAAGCTCAGACGTTGTCTCTTGCCCCAGTGCTGACGTCTCTTCCAGGTAATGGTTTTGGGGTGTTTGTTTATTGGAGCAGCCATAACTGTTGGAGGACTTATTAGAAATGTTTAAATTGCTGATTTAGCATACACATGACTTTAAATAGATTCAAGAAGGAGAGGTAAAAACTTACTGCCTTAAGAATAGTTTGATTGTATAGGTCATCAATGAGTCAGAAGCCATCAAACCTATAAAATCTTTAAAAATTTATACCACGTAGACAGATCATTATCTTTAAGATCTGTTTTGATTTAATCATTCCAGTTTATTGTACTCTGGCTGTTATTATGTACAACTTCAGAATTATTTTGTTGCTGTAAAATTACTTTTAAGAAGTCAATTTGCTGGAGAATTTTTTGTCAAGAGAAACTGTCATTACAAAAGAAAAAAGGTGATCAAAACCATAAGCCTGTGAAACAGACACCTTATAGGACTTAATAGAAGCAGCGTGTTCTGAGCCTCCAAGTCAAGTTAGAAGATTACTTCTACAATTTTCCGTGGTTTTCTAATGATCTAAATAAATTTTATTTTATCAGATGATAGCAAGGAACACTAGTACTTGTTTGTACTTCCTGTGGAGCTTTTGAAGCAATAACTTAAGAATGTGAAAATATGTACAAAAGAGACCACATAGTGTTGCATGAATTTATATTATGATAATAAGAAATATTCTATTGAAACAAAAGAGTTCAGAATGAGGAACATTAATCATTATATCTGAGACATAACTAGTGGAACTATTAAAAACAGTAGCATTGCAAGTTAAGAGATGATCTATTTTATTCACCAATGCAAAAAACAAAAACAAACAAACAAACAAAAACCTTGCTCCTAGAAGTACATTAGAGAAGTCGATAAAGCTCTCATTTTACCATGAGATTCCCTGTTAAAGTATAGGTGGGTGTCAACATTTTCTGCCTGAAGCTTCTCTGAGACCTAAAGTTTTATTTGCACAGAAAAAAAGAAGTTTGCTTTCCATTAGTTCCCAGTCTCAATTTCTTTCCTGTCCATCTACATAAATACAAAACGTTTCCTTTTGAGCAAAAAATGATTGCACCAAACTTAGCACATTTAATCACTTACCTTATTCTTTCTCTTTCGTCGAAATCGTAGAAGCTCTTTGTGCTGTCTTGACACAAAATTTACAGCTGCATACTCAAGAAGTGCGGAAAACACAAAAAGGAGGCATACGGCCATCCAAATGTCAATGGCTTTGACATAGGAAACCTAGCCAAGAAAAAAAGAGAAAATGGGCATACTGTCTTATATGGTTACTTCCTCACGAACAAAACCACAGCTTTCTGCTCCCGAGCATCATTGATGTATCAATTTTAAAATAAACGGAGACACCAACAATTTTTTAAACTTCCTCAGATAGCAGTTCTTGCAATTTATAGGCACTAGTTTTACATTTAAAACTTGCATGAGTTTTGTTAATTTTTCCCGGTTAGGCCAGTATAAGAACCCCTACATGGTAGCACATGTATCCAAATGACAAGTTTCCTTTATCATTTGAACATTTTATCCCTTTCTGGCACCATATATTCCAAGTTCATCTTCTTTTGTTCCATTGGTTGACTCAGTCTTCTATCTGACATATAATTAATATCTCACTTGTGTTGACCCTCACCTTAGCCTGAGTCATCTTGGCCCTAATTGTCTCTTTGGTCCTTTCCTATCACGGAGGCCCTCTAGGGTCTAAGTCTTGTTTCTTCACCCTGCTTAGTATTCTCTCGAAACCTGCTATGTCCTCACCCCAGGTTAGCTCCTTTATCGTGACCATTTCCTCATCTACGACCTGACAGGCTGTTCTCTTCCTGTTACCACTAAGGCAGGAGTGAGGAAAGTAATGCAGATGATGGACACTATTTTAAGATTTTTAAAAGAAAATGAGCATAAAGGAAAGACATGGGAAAAGGAAAATGAGTAAAAAGAATAGCTAAACTCATATTTTTCTAGAAATAGCCTCATATTCTTAAGTCCATTAGAAAAAGTGTTTCCATAATATTTAAGAAACTGCTTTTATACAGATTAGTGGGGTGGTGATTTCAGGTTCTAACTGAACAAATATGCTTCCTAAATCAATTGTCCCAGGTTAAAACAACCTTGCTTTGGGTATGAGTGTCATCTCTTATTGTATATGAGTACATTGCAAAGTTCTGGTGATACAACCTGAACAGTGTCAGCGAAAGCCTCTTCTCTTGTGGACTGAGCAGGAGACAATTTTATTTTACACTCCAACGCTCTTGATTAGATCTGAAAATTCTATCATTTTACAAGAATTATAAATAAAGAGGAATGCATAAGTGTGTGCCCGAGTCTGTACATGAGTGTGCATGTTTGTGTGTGAAAGATGAGGCATTTTGCAATGGTTTCACTAACAGTTGCCCGAAGCCTGTTTCTCTATGACAAGAATAATTATCACTTTCTGGAGAAGATATGGATCAAAAAGGCCAGAAAGCAATGTTGGTCTGAGTGAAACTGTACTTAAGCTTTCTGTCACTCTGACAGAATATCTGAAAAAATAAAATTCCTCAGAAAAAGAAAGATTAATTGTGCTTCTGTTTTCCAAGGTTACCGCTCATGGTGGACTTGCGCCCTAGCTTCTTGCCTAATGTGAGGCAGTTCGCAGAGAACAGTGGAAAGACACAGCGAAAGAGCAAAGCTGTGCAGTGAGTGGTGAGTAGAAGCGGAGACAGCAGAGCCTTCACCGCAGCCTTCTTGCTGCTGGTTCTGTTCCTTCGATACCTGCAGCCTATTCAGTGATACAATCCTAGTCCGTGTAAATCCCCCACTGTTTGCTCTTCTATTTCTATTTCTATTTCTATTTCTATTTCTTTTGAGTGAAGACACACTCAAAAGGGTCCTTTACTAATATTACTAGGTGTCCCTCAGTCCCCCCAAATTGGAAATCAAGATTAAACATGACAGCGTTCTACTTCATGAAACCAGGTGTATAGTTATCTTAAGAATTAGCTCTCTGCTTTTTGGAAATTTGATAATTGTCATGCTGTTGATGCCATCTTTATTTTTATTATATTCAGGGTAGTTATTTTTCATTAAATGTCAGCCCAATTAGTCTTTTTTAAAAAAATAAAAATAGCTTGGGGCCGGGGATTTAGCTCAATGGTTCTGGCGCCTGTCTTGCAAGCGCAGGACCTGGGTTCGATCCCCGGTAACCACATAATGGGTGTGGAGACTCACCCCAGCAGCAATCAGTACCACATACCACAGTGCCGGGCGTGGTGGCTCACGCCTGTAATCCCAGCACTCGGGAGGCAGAGGCAGGAGGATTGGTGTGATGAGTTTGAGGCTGAGCTCAGGGCCAGCCTGAACTACAAAGTGAAACCCTGTCTCAAAAATAAAAAAAAAAAAAGCTCAACATTTGGGCAAAATGGATTTGGGTGAAGGCAGAGTTTATACATACAGTGAAGATGAAGACTCTTCCGTTTCCTAGTTGGCCCCTTGGGTCCCAAGTTTATGAGATTCTGAGAATCTCACAGCATCAGCGTGTAACTAACGCATTATATTACAGGAGTTCATTACTATTATGTATTCTTTGCTCTCTCCGATCAGATATGAAGATGGCCTCTTGTTTTGCTCACTGCTGTTCAGTTTTTGGTAAAAGTTCTGTACACATATTTGGTAATTGACAGGGCAGGCGAATGAAGGTAATGAGTGTTAAAATATAGGTATAAGATGGACTCATAGATGGCTCCTGTGAATATTCACTCCCTGCAACATTATTCTTCAAATAGCATGGATTGAATCAATTTTTTTTTCTAAAACAAGTCTGTTTTTACTGTTACAATGTTGCAAAGTTAATGTGAAGAACAGAATCTCCTCCTGTCTCTGAAGTATGACTTCTGCTAGCCAGAGCGGTCTCTATTAGGCAAGATTAGTGAGCTCTACTTCCATTCTTATGCCAGATCAACTGGCCATCTGTTTTGCAAAATAGAGATTCAAAACTTATAAATTCTACAACTCTGCCAGAAACTTCCAGCCGTCTATGGATACATGCAATCTTAATAGACGTAATGCAGTTTTCAAAACACTGGCTTCAACCACTCTGTGCTTAAAGGTTGGCAATACAACTTTAATATATATGCACATTCTTTAATGCCTGAATCTATAATAGCAAGTACCAAGGAGACTAAATCAGAATATAATTTCCAGATTTGTTCAATAAATATTTTCAGTGACAACAGATATGTAGAAATGCGTGCCTCGCTGCTCACTCTGCACAGGGCTTGAGTACTGAGCTTACTGCCTGGCTTCTCTCATCCTCCCTCCTTAGGCCCATCACCAAATTTCCATCATTTTCCTCTTCATCTTGAGCTGTTTGTTCATATATTGCACACCTGATTTAGCACCGTGAAGGCCTAGTAGCTTAAAATAAACATCATAATTCTTATTTCAGCAAACGCATACAGCCCTCACCACACTCCATGTATTTGAATGATTAGCTTTTGTCTACACTGACTCCCTGATGTCTTCTGGGTCAGTATCATTGCAGTTCCGCGCACCCATCTTGATCCCCTGGGCAAAAGTTCCTTTTTTCCACTGATGAGCCGGAGTCCTCCCTCTGTTTTAGGGAAGTTTCTCATTTTTACTTCTTGTATTACAAGAAGGTGGAAATAAACTCTACAGCCTTACTAATTACATGCTCTGATCTCAAAAGACATCCTGCAAAAGTCAGCTTCCTCCTCAAAGTGTGTCTTTCAGTGGTGTTTGTAGCCTGTGTTGTCTGGATTTTTCTCCTCATTCCACTCTGTGCTTTGCATTTGTTCCCCTTCCCTGAGTCAACTGAGGATCCAGCCTGGGTCCTCTCTGACCTCTTACTAATTGTCTTTATCTATTTCTGGTGATGCTGTTCCTCCTAAGGGAAAAAAAGCTCAATCTTTCTGGTCACCAGGCAAGGAAAGTATGACTAAAAAGGCTAGAAGATTTGAAAGGTCGTACAGTTATCTCTGACTCTGACTTCAGTTCCTGGAATCTTACTGTCCTCTGCTATCTAACATCTCACTCTTTTTCTTATGTTTAGCACTTACATGAAACTAAAATAAAGCTCATTTTCACTAGAAATGGCTCTTTGGTGCTACTATTAGACTAACTGGCATGACAGTATATTATCCCTTTTGATTTTTTCAGTTAAAGTATATTTGTGACCCCCCTCCTCTGCATTTTTGTACAGGAAGCTTTATATTTCTCTAACATTATCCTTATTGTGATCATATACTTTCTTATTCCCCTTTTGTCTGGAGACTAAGAGCTTTATTTATAACTTCAAACTGGAACCAGGAAGGCAGATAAAGTCTCTCTGTAAGGTTCTTTTCAACATTGGTTTTAGGTCTAAGTACTTTTTTTTTCCAGTGGCAAAGGGGAAGCTTTACATTTATTTTTATCTTTTAGAGGATTCATGATATGATTCTAGGAGATTATGAATGCAGCCAAGGAAGTTTACACATTATTTAGGTGAAATAGCTTCAGAATTATTTATCAAACTATTGTTTTAAGTTTGCTTTGATGCCAAGGCCAGTGTATGTTTTTTTCTAAAAAAATTAAACGTTATTATTCTTCTTTAAACTTGAAGAATTTATATAGCAGTACTATTCCTACAAAAATATACAGAAACTGCCTGATATTTATTTATTTTTCACCTTAGTGTGATTTAGTAGATCTATTTCATATAGAAACATGAACTATGGAACAATAGATATTCATTCTCCTTTTATTGAATCCATTCATTTTTAGGAATTTTGTTTATAAAGTGGTAATGTTTGAATTAGTAATAATATTGGATGGTTTCATGTGCATTATACTGCCCTTTTAATTAAACCATGAATAAATGATCCTTTTTTCTGTGCTTTTCCTTTTTTTCCCCCACTTTTTCCAAAATAAATGTATATGGGACCATGTTATTAGTAGAAAGCTAGGCAGGTATATTGTTGCTATCCAAGTAGAATAAATAAGATTAGCTTATTGAGTACTTTATCACAGAGGAAAGTGAAAAGTACTCAAGTCAGTTAGAGTGATATCATTTAGCTGTATTTTGAATAAGTAAAAAGTTATTGATTTACTTTTCTGATTTCAAGAATTAAACCCAAAGAGTGCTGAACTATGATTCCTGTCTCTTTTCTTGTTTTGAGACAGGATCTTGTTAAATTGGCCATGGTGGTCTTAAACTTGCAATTCCCCTGCCTCAGTCTTCTGAGCTTCTTAGATTTTAGATGTAGTTAAATGATGAAGACCAAAACATGACTGATAGTTTCAACTGTCCATTGCTCTACTAGTTAGAAAATCTGATTGCTGCATAGTTCCATCAACCTACTCACACTGTTGCAAATATATCCTTATTTGCAAACATATACTTATTTTGTTTAAAACTGAGGACTATTGGTTTTTTGAGAAGAATAAGAACTTACATTCAGTTAACAGATTTTGAAAAATAGTAAATAGATGTCTTTCAGTTTTCTTCCCATTCTTCGTCTTCTAAGTACAATCAACCTGATATATAAATATGTGTGCTAGCATAATCATAGTACATTTGCTAGCAATTATAATCATTTCTGCATTTAATATTTTCATTATACTATAAGCTAGAAATGGGGATTTTATATTATTTTTACTAATTTAGTTCTACTATGGGGAAAATATAGTTCATAATAGAATAATTCTACTGTGATTCTATATTACTTTAGAAAAGATTTTTTTACATGAAATGCTGGGTTGCATTTCAAGTTAACTTAAGTACTAGATAAATATTTCATATGCATGCATTATTTTAAAATTCTTGCTTAATAGTCATTTAACACGCACTGCTTTCAGAAAACCACAAAGAAAGGGAATAGATAAAATTCACTTTTCCTTTCAAAAATTATTCTTGCTTGGTTTCAGAGATTAAGTGAATGGGAGGAATGGCATGGAGTTGAGGTATAAGCCTCTAAATAATAAATAGTTTTCAGTGTAGAAATTGCATTTTGCATAAGCTACATGTTTCTGTAAAATTTTTAGTCATCTCTGAAATTTTAAATACTTCTCATTTTTAATGTTTAGTAGCTCTATTCTGAATAAGATAAGGTAGCCATAGTGGCAGAAGTAAAATGAGAGAAATCCACACAGAATTTCCTTGAAATATGTGCTTTCCAATCACCCTTTTTTTGCTTTCTTGAGTATTTACTAAGCCATACTGTGGTTTCAGAGAAAGAAAGGTATAACAAATCATTGTTCTGTGGTAGATAAAATGACTGTGTAAAAGCTTTTCTAGATCATCGCCTTACAAAGAATTTCCTGTCCTCTCCACATACACTTTGGTGTGGGTGTGAAACTTGGTATAATTTCTGGTGTGAGGATAGAAGTCACTTTGTGGGGATGTTGCCCCAGAGCTTTTGGTGTCTCTGGTCTTCTTCTTGCCTTTCTGCACTTCCCTGGGGTGGAGGGAGACACAGAAAGCAGACCTGAACCAGCCCACAGCTTAGATCCATGGCCAGCCCAGCCCAGTCAGTCCCCAGCAACCCCAAGAAGGGATAAGAGTGACCCAGAAGTCTGGGAACTGAATAAACGAAGGAAACCACTGATGTTTGGGAATTGTTTGTTATTCAAAACAATTGCAATGAAATTGAATTGCCAGGAAGTTTCAAAATAAAAAGTTTTTTCATCCATTTAGTCTCAAAAATATATTAATTATTTTCTTCTTATAACTTATAAAATTTATTTTATCTAAATTAGATAACAGTAAATCTTCAAAAAATTCACTATTATTTTCATTGAAATGATGTACTTCATCACAGTAAATTTGTATTAAATTCTTTTGTGTGTTTGATGCTATTTTTTAATTGAATCACATTATGAATGTACTATGATGATTATCTGACTCCTTCCTGTAAAATACATTGCAAGATTCATTTTTTTACAATAAAATGTCTAAATAAATAAAAGTTGGCCACAGGATACTTCATCATTAAATTAATAGTGTGGGAAGAATCCAATATTATATAATACTCACTATGCTTCACTAAGATTTAATGATTATTTTTCAAAACAATATACCTTTGTATTGATAGTTATATTTTCAAAGTGGTCTATATTGATTCTTAGTTAATAAAATATTACCAGTGTGAAAATTATACATTTGAATAAGATGAATATCCCAATGCTAATGTGTGTGTGTGTATATATATATATATATATGGCTCTGAATGATACTGCAAATTCCATAGTCAACTTGTTAGAGAAATTTACTCATTAAATTTCCCCATGAATTAAACTGAAATGAAAGCTCATTTGACCCATAAGTTGTCAACCAGAAAGAAAAGAGCAACTTACAACTTCTGAGAAGCAAACCAAAAAAGTGTTACACAAGGGAACTAAGGTTAGAGCAGCCAAATTTGAGTAGAAAAAGCAGAAATAAAGAAAGCAATACATTAAAAAGACAGAATGAAGACTTTTTTTTTTTTTAAAGAAAGTTTGAGACAAATTAATACTTTTTTTTAAAGAAACAGGAGACATTTTAAAATAAGGTTTTTATTTCATTGGGATTTAAGGGAAGGAATGAATTTTAAATCATGAATTCAAGTATGTACTTGCCTGTATACAAAGCTTCTCTATCTCTCTCAATTGAGACAGTGAGCACTAGAAATGTGGTGGCTTAGCTCTCATACAAAAGGAATTAATTGGCAGAGCAATAACAGAAGCTGCCCACCCTATTTTCACTTTTCTGATAGCTAAGTATTGAGAGATTGAGAGTATTTGGTAACATACTTTAGATTTCAGGAAGGCAGAGTCTAACAATCCTGGAAAAACCAGGATAAATTTTTTGCTTGAGATGATTCAAAATTATAGAATATACCTTTAAAAAAACCACAATTTTTGAACTCTGATTATTTCTTTTCTTTTCTTTTTTTTTGGGGGGGGGGGGCTTAAAAACAGGAGATGAAAGTGTACTCTTGCTTTGGGGAACAGATATTTAAAACTGGCAGCATGACACCTGTTACACTCCATCTGCAAGAGCTTTCAAGAACCTGAAAGTTGCCACTGTCAGCCTACTAGAAAATTCTAGTAAGTGGGGGAATAAAATTAACTTAGAGAAACAAAGATTATCAACATAAGAGAAAGTGACAATCTTGAACATGTAACAATTCTTTAGTGAGTGAAGTTTGAGTTTATACAGTTTCTCTAGGATAAGAAGGGCTGAGAAATCAGTCAAGTAAGACTCAGAGAAGAAAAATCTCTAAGAATATATTTTGGCCAACGTCTTGAGAATTACAGAATTGATCTACCTATTCAGAGTCCTCCCTGTTTTCCTGCTCCAGGGCCATTTTTACCCATATACAGTACAGTTAGAGTTTCTTTAAAGGCAAGACCCACTCACTCTGAAACTTTCCCACCAACTCTCTTGGATTCCAGTGTTATAAGATCCCTTTTTAGATTGAAAAATAATTCTCTTTAGGAGGAATTAAAAAGGAGAGACTGACAATCACACTATTAGTTTTTAATGTAATTTGATTTATCCCAATGCTTGTAAAGATCTTGGCACTGAGAGAATTACAATTTATAATGCAATTCACAGGAAAGACTCAGGTAACCATCATAGTACATTTATAAGTTATTTGAATTAGAAAATAGCATCAAATGCATAAAAAAATTTAACATAATTTTATTGTGTTGAAGTGCATCATTGCAATGAAAATAGTAGTGACTCTTTTTTGAAGATTTACTAATTTTATCTAATTTAGAATTATTAGAAGTTGTAAGAAGAAAATAATTTCTGTATTTCCAAGGCTACGTAGATGAAAAGAGCTTCTTTTTACTTGGTGTATTTGTGAAAAAGAATACTTAATGTTTTAAATACACCACAGAAGGTTCAGTATAACTTTAATTCTGTAGTCTCAGCATGAACCAAAATCATGGAATTAGATAAACTTCTTTCAATTGACATGTGTCTACTCAAAAGCCAGAGGGGAAAAATTTCAAAATGATAAATAAATGATATTTATTTATACCCAATATTTGGTGAGAGTGAGGCATTCGTGTATTGCTATAAATGCCATAGATAATAATGGTCATATTTTGCTGGAGGCAAATTTGCCAGCACATATTAACACTTATATATGTCAGAGCAAAATTTCAGTCCAAATATGTATACTAAGAAAATAATATGAAATGTATACAAAGCTATTATATATATGCAGATATGTGTTTATATATACATACATACATGCATGTCCACATATATATAACTCAATGTACAAATGTTTCCCAGAGTGTTAGTTGGAAGAGGGAGTAAATTATAGTGTAACTAGAATGCAGTGCTATGCTAACATTTAAAATACCTTACAAATACTACTTAAAATTATTTAATATTTCTATATTAAACTTTACAATCTATAAATATATAAAAGCTACAAATAGATTTCTATGTATAAATTTCAATAGAATCTGTATTTCTATGTTAATTTGACAGAAACAAAGAATTTGTGAAATTCATACTGTATAATTTTTTAAAATTCTGTCAGGGTCTTGCTATGCTATTTGCCCTCATCTTGATTTCTCTGGCTAACCTCTGACTTGTAGCAAGCCTCCTACCTCATTCTGCCAAGTGCTACAACTACAGACATATGTGAAAGAAAGAAAAATAGAAAGAAAAAAATGAAAGAAAGAGAAAAAAAGAAAGAAAGAAAAAAACTATTATTGATAGTCACAAAGTATGGATAGCACACAAAGTATGGATAGCAAATCACACAGGTGTGTGAAATACGTTTTTCTTCTCTTTTCACATTATCCAAGTTTTCTGTTTTGCTAATGTATTATTTTAAAAGCAGTAATGAGATAAAAATGATTTTGAAAAAGATCTAGCTAATTTGACCATGATATTTTTATGAATGAATTTGAAAATATTTGTATTTCTTTGTAGCAGACTAACCTTTGGTAAGGAGGCTCGTGACCCTGAACTCTGTGTGGTCATGGTCAGCACGGTAGTTATGCCCAAGGCTACCCTGGCGGGAGCCGCATCCATATTGATCCAGAAGGAGACCCAGGACAGAATCACGATCAGGAGGCTGGGGATGTACATCTGGATGAGATAGTAGCCCATTTGTCGTTCCAGATGGAATCGTACTTCTATACAAGTAAACTTTCCTGATTGGGTGTAAAATAAAAGCAGTGATTAGCAAAGAAGATTCTTTTGTGGGATCAAATTTCACAATTTGGTTTTCATAATTTTGTCATAGAAGTTCCCAGTGTAATGAAAATGCCCTAAATCACGTAATCAAATTTGTTTCTATTTATTTTCTATTAGCACCTAGAAGCTATCAAAAGAGAGTTCAGGAAGTAGAATGCATTCTTATTATCTCACCACTGACTAGTACTTGAACTTGTGAAAGTAATGAAAAAATCTGTTTTTGTTTGACTTTAGTCACTGTTTCTAAGGTAGACAATGAAATGTGCATTTACCATGTGAAAATTTCATTTTCTCATTGACTGTTTCTTCTCCTTTCAACTTAGACTTAGGTGCTGTTTGTTTCACAAATGGTTACATTTTGCTTTAACATAAAAATTAAGAAGAATGTAATGAAAGATAATTGGTTCTTTAAATAATAATGAATTAAGGTGTGTGTACTTGTAGTAATTACAGGCATAATTTTAAAACTAAAATAAGTGACTTACACTTATTTTATAAGTTTATGTTTTGGTATATTATTTATCTGTTATTGTAATAAAGGATTAAATTATATTTTAACATAAAATTGATATTTTTGCATATTGCTTGGTTTAATTTCCTTCTCTGTTATTTATATATATATATTACTGTTGCCTTTATTTATTTTTTTCTCCCAAGTCAACCAATTCCTGGTTCCATTCTCTTTAATGCTAACGACCTTCAGAAGGGTGAATTAGACAGTGAATGGTCTTCTCTTTAAGTAGTATTCTCCAATCCCAACTTCAAACAAGAGCAGTGAAGATTGTATCCAGGAAGAGGGCCAGTGTCTTGCCAGGTAGTTTTCAGCATGCAGGATCTGCTGAAGGGACTTGCTCCCAAAAGAGTGCACAAGGAAGGTGAAAGATAGAGGCTGAAGTGATTCTAAAATTTCAAGTCTAAACAGATGTTCATAAGCTCTGGGGAAAGCAGATTTCACTGTGTAATGTCTTGCAATTAGAAAAATGTGCATTGTCTCCAAATGTGTTTATTAAATGCATACAATAGGCTTAATGATTCCTGCAATATATGAAACTATTCACAGTCTTAAAGCTCTAGTAAGTAGAAAAATTTAAAAATATTTCATTAAAGATAAAGGAAATAGGCCAATAGTAACTAAAATATTTTCATGACATCACTGTTAAATAACTAACTAAATAGTCACATGACATAATTAGTAACAGTTTACTAATTATTTGGATTTTTGTATGATTTCTTTGAGTTTATGTAGTTCTCAAGAAAAACTAAGCTATTACTATATTTTTTAAAAAAGAAAACCATTATAGGCTTTGCTTAGAAGTAAAGTAAAGGCATATATACATGCAATTGTTTATAAGAATATATACATACACATACATACATACATATTGTTGGCATACATACATTCATGAATGTGTATGTTCTGTTTGTGACTCTGAAGAGAAAATGAACAATTTCTGAAAAGAAATCCCTCATATGGCATCTGAGCAATAGATTATCAAGCAAGGGGAGGAGATGTAGAAGCTTCTGAGGAGATTAGGAGGAGACTAGGAGAAGTTGTAGAACTTCAGTGTACTTGACTTCAAAAATACTTTGGAACATCAAAAATAAAGTTTTTGGGTTTGTGAAGTCTTTTGCATATGAATTTTAATTTCAATGTATTTTATTAGGAAAACACATTTATAATTGTGTTTTTCATACAACCCAGAGTTTTCTGTGTTGTTCATTTGCATTTGCATAAGGAATGTAAAGGTGATAGCTCTGCTTACTCTTGGATAGGAACTAACAGATGATTCTTGCTCATTATAAGAATAATATAAATAATATAAAGTGGAGCTTAGGATCTAAGACAAATTATGCCCATACTTGATGGAGAAAATTGTCAATCATACACATTCATTGTCTCATAATTTGGGGCAGTTTGTGTTATTTTAATCCCCTGGATTATAAAGCTGTGAAAATTCTATGACATCATCTGAGAAAACACCTATGTGGGTCTTTGCTTCCAGGACACATTCAAAAATCTGTTGTCTTTTCCCTTAAGTCTTAATACTTGATACTTTGCTCTATGGAAGAAGGCAAATTTGCTTTGTGCTAAGGAAGAACCCTGAGGCTCGCATCATAAAAATTCATCATAAGATAGTATTTACAGACAGCTTCACTTTGTTTTCTAGTTGGAATTCAGTCCCTAAAATTGATGTGTACCTGGAAGCTATGAATGTGGCTTTATTTGGAAATAAGTATGTACCGATGCACTCTAGTTAAGATTGGGTTACTCTGGCTAGAGGAGGCCTGATGCAATGTTACTGGTGCCTGGAAAAAAGAGGGACCTTGGATACAGAGACACAGACATAACAGGAGAGCATTGCACAACTATGAAAGCAGGGAGTAGAGTATCTGAGCCCGGAGTAATACCAAGACCTGCCTGAAATGGAAGACTAGAAAAAGCAGAGCCAGACTGCTCTCTAGAGCCTCCCAGGAAAGTGTGGTTCTGCTGACATCTTGCCTGTGGTCTACTAATCTGTGAAACTGGGAGAAAATATTTTTTGCGGTTTAAGCTACCAAATGTGTGAGAACATTTTTTGAGGCAGCTCTGGGAAAGAAATACATCACCCTAGCCCAATTCTAAAGACTAAAAGGAATGAAGAGCATGACTGTCCTTAGAGAGCCGAACATGTTCATGACTTGGCTGCCCTTTATCTTTGTGTTAAGATGTTAACCTTGAACTCTGATAAGCTCATGTGTGCCACCCTTATATCTTAGTTAAACTGGGTAGAAATTTATGAATAAATATTGGGAATTTGTTTTAAAAAATAAGGAAGCTGAGGGAGTGTATATAGTGAAAGATCTTATCAGAGTCCTGTGAAATTTTTAGGCCAAATGAACCAGTGTTTACTATCATGAATTGCTAAAGCAGCAATAGTTGCTGACAGAGGCTGTATACTCACTGCATGGGAAAGAGGGTTTAATTGTGGGCATTTGGTGGAAATTATAGACAACAGTTACCCACAGTTAGACTAGGTACTTGGGAGGAGCTCACACTAGTTAGGAAGAGTGAATAGATTTTTTAAATATACAATTCACATGACTGTCAATTGTTGCTACTGGTCACTACACCTGATATTTACTTTGAGAGGCACAAAATTCTTGTATTGGACTAAAGGGTACTTGCTCAGATAAAAATGCCTTAAATACATAAAACTGTAGTCAAAGAGAAAACTGAGGCAAAATCTTTTTAAAACATCAACTCCTCATAAACAGATAGTAACCTTTTGCTCACTGAGGGTTTTTAAAAACCCCATATTATTATTATATTAAAATTAAGAAAACATTTTAAGAATCATTTCTATGTAAGTATGGCCTTTTCACAAAAAATATCTAAGTGTGATTAGACACTAAAGATTTCTTTAAACTCATATACAGAACAATGTTATGCCAATTATATAATATGCCAATTACATTACAGTACACAATGAATCAATACATCTATAAATTTCAAATACAGCAATTTTCTGCTCTGCCTTATGGAAAACTATATCAAGTTAAAATATATCAACTAAAACATAGAATTAAAATAATTAAACTACCATTACAATTAGTCCTCTCCAGTGCATCATAAAGTCCCAAATAATAAGGGTAAAGAAGCATAATCAAGCCCTACCTGTGTTGTAATGTTTGGTGCAATATCGTAAATCTTTCTCTTCTTTCAAGAGAAACTGGGGCAAAGTGAGTCCTTCTGCCACTTGCACAGGAGCCTCGTCTTGCCATTCAAAAATGAGATCATTCATTGTGTACCCAACTAAGCAAGACATAATCAAATATTAAAAGCTGCAAAGAATGCTTAAAGAAAAAAAAAAAAAAAACAATACTGGAACTGGAGATTTAGCTCAGTGCACCACACCTGCCTTGCAAGTGAAAGGTCCTAAATTTTATTCCTGATAACAGAAAACAGATAAACAAACAAAAATGCAAACACAAAACAACCCTTGTATAGTCATGCAGGATGACAAGAAAAACAGTCATCTCCTCTTTGTCAGATGAGGTATTTAATACCCGACTCCATTTATGAACAGGAAACACTAACCAAATAATATTGAACTACTAATAAAAAATATAATATGTTCGGTAGAAGAGTAAAGAAGGTACAGATGCATTCTTTGGGTGGGAGGGGCAGCAAATTCATTAATTCACTAGTTTAAACTTTGGTTCCACTCTATTCGTTTTTATTCCCCTCACTTTCTTGCAAATTAGTTTTTATTTATTTATTTTTTTTTGAGACAGGGTCTCATTTTGTAGTTCAGGCTGGCCCTGTGCTCAGCCTCCAACTCACATCACAGCAATCCTCCTGCCTCTGCCTCCTGACTGCTGGGACTACAGGCGTGAGCCACCATGCCTGGCACTGTGGTATGTGGTACTGATTGCTGCTGGGCATGAGTCTCCATGCCCAGTATTGTATATGGTTGCCCGGGAATCTAACCCAGGCCCTTGCGCTTACAAGACAGGCACCAGAACCACTGAGCTAACTCCCCGGCCCTCTTGCAAATTATTCAGAACTATTTTATCAAAAACCAAAACTTTCACTGGGTAAGAAATGACTTCAATTAATATAACATCTGTGGGTGTGCATGTGTGTACATGTGCACATGCATGGAGGGAATACTACTTGACATCTTGCTTGATTTAATTATTATCTTAGTTTATAGCATCTGCTTCTATTTTCCAATCCCACCATGATTAAAATCGTCTTTTAAACAAAAAATATCTTCTCTTCTATGCAAAGAAAGTCCACATGGAGGGTAGTTTATGGAAGAGGAAATTCTTGCATATGCTATCAGTGAAATAAATATCACAGATATAATTAAATAACAGATTTTGTGGTAAGTCAGTGATGCTTGGTAAACTATAATGCATTTCTATTTATATGCAAGGTAGCTAAAACCCGAAGAATTTTATGTTTTCCTTTCTTCTGAGTAGAAACTTATGCTTAAAGCCTACGTGAAAGAGTTGGGAGCAGGATGATTGTCACTCTGTCAGCGAGTTCCTAGAGGCACAACTACCTCAGAGGTGGCGAGGGAAAGGCAGCAAGGCGTGGCCTGTGAACTGGTCAGGTCGTCAGACAGAGAAAGAAAAATCTCCACATCTGTGCAAATGCAGACAAGGAAACCTGTACCAAACAATGTTTACTGGAAACAAACTAGCATTGTAGGAAAAATACTGGGCAGCTTGAAACGTCTGGTGTGGAGCAGGCGAGGGACCAGAGCAGCGAGTAGGAAAGGAACCGATCACTCTTTTCTCCCCCGTATCTAAAAAGGAATCGTGGAGAGGACGCTGAGTCTGATGGAGTCCTCACGCACTCTGGGACATATTTGGCCCTCCCACCACAGACTAGGGGGACGGGGCGGCAAGAGGAGCAGCGGTTAGACCCGTCAGTTTCCTGGGACTCAGATGGTAAAGTTCGTAGTCGTGTTAACATCAGTGCGAAGCGTGTTACAGAGCAAACACCTTTAGAGTTGGAAAGGCATCCAGACTTGCGATCTGTCTGAAGTTTGGTGGTAGAACGCAGGTGGGAATGCACAAGACCATCCTTTAGACCTTTAAATTTGGCAGAGCAATAACTTATTCTCTGCCTGGCTCATATCACAATGGATTTCAGCAGACCATGCAAGTAATAACTATTTATTGATAATAATCAAAAGTTCTTTAATATATTCACTATAAATATCATTTTACTTGGAGAGAAAATAGGGGCACTTTTCTCAGTGATTTGAAATAGTGAAATAGGCACCAATTCTTGACTGCTGCTCTTGAAACACAGAACTTTTTCTCCAATGCATATAATCACTGAAAGCAAAATATTGAGAGTTTTGTGTCAGTGTATTTTAATGGGAAAGTGAGCTGAAATCTCATTTTGTTTTGACATTCTTTTTCTCAAGATCTGTGAAAACAAGCTAGCTCTCTGAAATTCTCTGAAAGACACGCTTTAATTAGTCTCTGATCCAATTTATAAAAATGCATGTATCTTTTATATGTTTAAAATACACAATTATTTAGGAATGAGCATTTTATATAATTGTATGATTCTACCTCATTATATACAATATCATCTTTCAGTTTGAAATTAGAAAGAAAATAATGAGATAGTCAGATTGAGAGGAAATTTCTTAATTCTGAGTAACGTTGGAAGAGTAAAGAAATTAACTGATGTTCAAGAAACTTTAAAAACAAACTTTAAAATAGTCCATTTTCTTCCGCAAAGTTCAAAGTGTTTTAACATTCATAGGCTGCTGATTGACAAATCTCCATAGAAGTCTAAGAATATTACTGAGAAACAAATGGTTAAGGAGATCACAGTAATGAGCTGACCAACACTCTGTTGCAATAAACTACACGAAAAAAAATAATTTATTCAGGGAAGAAAGACATTAACTTCTGCCACTGAGCTCATGGTCACTACAGTGAAACCTGTCAACAAAGTCTCCCAGGCTTGTTATTTTCAACACATATTTACTGGACACCAACTGTGTGAAAAGCTTCACACCACACTTGAGTTGGACCCTGAAAACAAGAGTCCACTTGTCTTTAAAGAATCTGAGGGAAAGTAAAGCACTTCAGGCAAAATAAAGAGCAAATTCACTTGAAAGAAATTGAAAATTACCAAGTTGACAATAAACATTGTAATAGTTTTATTTATCTAGAGTGGAGCCAATGTGTACAAAATGCATATGAAAAGAACAGAATAACATAAATGTGTAAAGTTCACATTCCTCATTGAAAAGTTTGACTTTTAAAAATTCCCAGTGGACAGTGATTATGATTCATAGATGGCCCCTCCAATCCTCATGCAGTCATAGGTGGGGCTGTTTCAGAGGTGGCTAATTTTAAAGTGTTCAGTGCTGGAATTAATTCATGGTGCATTGCTAGGCTAAAAGGCACTAGCATTAAGGATATGAGTGCTACCTGACCTAAGTAGTTTAAATAAGCTATAAAAGAAAAAAATATCTATCATCATCCTTTGTTGCTTTGCTATCTTCCTCCCAGCAAGAATTGTTGCTTCTACAATGTCTGTCTGCCATACTACTCTACCCTGGAGTCATCAATGTCTGTCTGCCATACTACTCTACCCACAGTGGACTAAAACCTTTGCAAACTGTCAGATAAATAGACCTTTCTCCTGTAACTCTGACTATCAGGTATTTTGTCTCAGCAATGAGAGAAAAGTCACTTAGATACAATTTGGTACCAGAGAAATGGGGTCAATATGGTGACTCTAACTGCCCTTAGAATTAGCTTGAGGGAAAAGGAAGAGTTTGAAAAGGTTTGGAGAAAAAGTAGAGCTGGATCACCTTAGACTATAACTATGTGGGAGAATCAGGTCAGAGCTAAGGAAGCCAGAATGCTGATAGAAATTCTACTGATACAAGACCAGGCTCAGGAGGTTTCTACTGGAAAGAAGGGTAAAAAAAAAAAAAAAAAAAAAAAAAAAAAAAAAAAAAAAAAAAAAAAAAAAAAAAAGGAAAAGCAAAGAAAAGAAAAGGAAATAGCATTTTGACTTTGAAGACATTATTCAAGTTTATTACCATTATTAAAAGGAAATAATCTTTAGTGGATAAAAATAGCTTAAGAGATTACACAGAAACATCTTTAGTGGTGCAACATAGCTTAAAACATTACATAGAAACAAGAAGTTTTGTATAATGCTTCATGAAACAGTAGTATTTAAAAGAATTCTATGAAAGGGAGATTGTAGGCTGAAAATGTATTTAAGCACCAAATGAGTTTGGGGATTTATAAATAAGTTATAGATGTGTATTTAGTTTGAAAAGTAAACTGGAATCATATCTGGCTCAACTAACACAGATATTATCAAAACACAAAGATATTTCTAGTTTGACCCAGTTTGCAAATTCTTATGTTTTTAATCTCCAGCTGGAATTTAAAAAACCCAAGGAAAAAACTGCTCACTTCTGACACATGATGATTATTGCTAGGAGAAATATTACTCAAGTAAATATTATTGACTTGACAAGCAACAACTGCTATGTCAAAATACATTTAACTAAGCCTTCTTTATTTATAATTTGTGCATTTAATTTGAATTCTTTTGTCACAACTCATGCTGTTTCATCTGGTTTCATTTGAGCTATATGTCAAATTAAACAATTACATGTCTTCTTAATAATTATACTGTCCCTTTAACTTTCTGGGAAATTGACCTACTACCATTATCTTGGATACATTTGTCCTAAACTTCGTAATGAAGACCTGAGATGGTAGTATATAAAATAGATTTAAGCTTTCCCCTCATTCTCTGGGGAAAAAGATGGAAGTATAACTCAATTCCCTAATGTTCTTTTCTACAATTGCACCCAAATCTTTGTTCACTTCTCTCAAAACTTCATATGACTGATACAAGTTAAATATAATTTTAAAAGTTCTTGTGACAAATCTCAAGTAAGATTGGAAAAAGACCTGATGGTGAGCCCATTTTAATGAGGAGAAGATGTTTTAGTGATTGGAGTTTTGCAATTCGAGAAATCATAAGAGGATTTCGCCATTGAATTAAATACACTTCAGGGGGTAGGGGAACATCCCATATCTGCCTTCCAGAAGACCAAAGCTTCAGCTATGCTCAAATTTGTTAAATAACAGTCATTCTTCATGGGATCCAAATGAGCACAAAGACACCATGAGCTAAATCCATCCATCAATATCTAAAAATTTACAATGTTTTGAGTAAAGAATCAAAAAACACTGTAATAAGCTTCCAGTTGTTAAAGTTCAATTTTTCAACATCACTACCATATATAAGAATGAAAACTTAGATAATCCAAAAGAAATCCTATGTGTTTGCAAGAAATTCCACTTTAGATTCTGATTTCTGGAAGCATGTGAAGAATATCATGGAATAGTATTAATAAATCACTGGAACTTGTACAGTTATGGGGATAATTGATAGTCTTGATAGTTTAAATGTCAGAAAATAAAATTATAAGATTTTAGTGCAATTATTCTTAAAATTGAAGTATTGTAAGAATCTATCATTGCCATTTATTCATTTCTATCTGCTCAAAAGAATATAGTCAACATGGTAACAAGGACATTTCAAACACCAAATTCATATTTAATATAGTGTATGGTATAAGACACTGAGATGGGTTAGCTCGGACAGAAATCCAGAGATTACCATAAATTATTATTTTACAATGTACCACTTAAATGAAACAACATTGCTTCTTTCAAATCTAATCACAAAATTTCCATCTTTTCTTTTACTGATTAGTGATACTTAATCAAAACAGACTATTTCCAAAGTAAGGAGAGCTAATATTATACTTGCAACCAGAAGTAAGTGTAACATCATGTAAAACTAAAATGAAAATGGCATTTGAATGGAAAACTATCTAAATAATTAGACTCTGTACAATACTGCTTCACCTCCCAAAATTCAGTCACATTGCAAAATTAATGGTGGCTCTGGAAAACTGTTTCACAGGAGACTTAAGACGTTACTGCAAAAATTACTGTAACACTATATGCTATTAGCATGTTTTCAAATGCCATATCTTTTAGATGGCAATACAACATCAAGAAAGCTTACTGTTTGAAAGTTTTATATTGTTCATAACAGATTAAAAAGTTAAAAACTGTATTTAGTTTAAATTGTTTACATTCTTTTAATTATATGTGTTGTATAGAAAATCTTATTAAATCATCCATTTGTACTGTAATTTGCATTTCCATGATATTTATGTATGTTCTAATTCATATAATGATAATTAAATGCTGGCTTATTTCATCTAAATATGGAAACTAATTCTAGACCAGGAGTTTTACATTGAACAATTACATCATGAACATTTTTTCATGGAGATGATGAAGCACTAATTGTAATTAGCCTGAGAATAGATATTTCATCACAAATGAACATGTTAAATATGTCCAGAGAAATTTTATAAACATTTTCTGTGTCCTTACTACACACTAATATTTTATCACTTGCAATATAGTTATGATGAAAAAATTATTAAATTTATAAAGAACACTAATATTGCCAGGCATGGTGGCTCATGCCCATAATCCTAGCATTGGAGAGGAAGAGGCAGGAAGATTGCTGTGAGTTTGAGGGCAGCCTGGGCTACACAGGGAGTTTAGGGACAGCCTGAACTGTAAAGTGAGACCTTGTCTCAAAAAACTAAAAAACCAAACCAAAACAAAACACTAATCTTAGAAAATATTGTAAATTCTACTATGGTATATTCATATCATACTTATGTATAAAATATCACCAAAAAGCCCTCTCATAGTTATGAAACATAAAATGAACTTATTTTCAATCAACAATTCTTTTGTATATGTTCCTAATGCAGTACTACTCAGTCATAAAGAAGGCACTTGTAAGAAAGTCATTTGTAGGAAAAACAGATTTGCATTGAGACTACATGTTAAGTGAAATAAATCAGACACAGGTAAATTTCACATGAGAAACTTAACATATAAGTTATTTAAAGGGCAAAGTAAAAGAAGCATGACACGAAAGAGAGAGGTGGACCTCTGGACAGAGGAAGAGGACCTGGAGATATAGAGAGATGACGGAGAGGGAGAAAGGGAAATTACAAGGACTAAAACGCACTATGTATATGTACCGACTCCTTAGATGAATATATTTACTATGCATCGCACACATGTACTAATAAAACTTTTTATATACAGAATTGTGGCAGGCCTGGGTATGGATGTCCCTTATTTATGTCAAATGCATTCTCGCTTCACCCCTGATCTGCGTCTGGATTTTGCTTTTTATCCTCATCCAAAGCTCAGAAAAATCAATAAATTTCTAGGAACGGGGCTCTAGAAGAAACAGGCCAGTGGGAGTTTTGAGAGTTCAAATTTACAATTTTCTAAATCTGTGGAGACTAGCATCTCTGGGTGTGAGAGGGCTAGATATCAGAGAGTAGGTTAGACTCGATGTGGAGGGGTCTCTGAACGCGCCTGCCTCCTGGGGACAGGCAGAAGCAAGAAGCCCGAGCCATCCCCAGTGCATTCATCTTTCTGGAGATTTGAGTACTTCAGATAATTTAGTTTAATAAATTGAGCTTATTGCTACGTTTTAGGTATACGTTCCGATCACATTCCTCACTGAGCATGTCCACATTTACATGATATATCTTGATTCTTATTGTTCCGCATTCCCTGTCCTCCCTTTTACCCTCACCCCCATATACATCAGCTTTGTTTCTGTTTTTTCTTTTTATCATTAAATTTTTCTTTCTCTTCTTTGCCTTCCCCTTCCTCCAAACAGTTCCTCCTTCCCTTTGAGTATTTTCTTATTACCTTTCGTACACTCTGGGCCTCCTTTACAACTTCAGTTTCTCAAAGTAGACAAACAATGTGGTATTTACACATCTGTGTCCTATTCAGTTATGAGTCTATCTCCAGACTTCTAAAGTGTATCTAACTTATTAATGCAGCTCTTTGACTACCCTCTTTTTGCTTCTTTAAATTTTTTTTTTTTTTTTTTTTTTTTTTTTTTTTTAGACAAGGTCTCACTTTGTGGTTCAGGCTGGCCCTGAGCTCAGCCTCAAACTCACATCACAGCAATCCTCCTGCCTCTGCCTCCCGAGTGCTGGGATTACAGGCCTGAGCCACCACGCCCGGCACTGTGGTATGTGGTACTGGTTGCTGCTGGGTGTGAGTCTCCACGCCCAGTATGGTATGTGGTTAACTGGGGATCGAACCCGGGTCCTTGAGCTTGCAAGACAGGCGCCGGAACCACTGAGCTAACTCCCCGGCCCTAAAAATAATTTTTTATAATAATAAATAAAAAACTTTTCTTCACTTCATATATTTTATAAATAATAAACTTTTCTTCATATATTTTTCTTCTTGTCATTTTCTAGTTTGATTGTTTTACTTTTAATTGTTATTGTAGATAATTACTACTGACTTGCTTTTATTTTCCTTGAGGTCCCTCCTGTGGATCTTCCATGATTTCTGAGACTAAGTTCTAAAGCTCCCATAGCAGATGTTCATTCTGACCTATTTAAATAATTTACAGATTCCTAGAATTGAGGTGGACTTTGCTGCCGTCTACTGTAGCTCCCTTGTCTTACAAAAGGCCTTCTGAAAAATTAATGGACTTACATAGTTTATATTGTTCCTTATGGAAAGATTCAGAGCTATGATGCATTTTTCTAAATTTCTTCTTTAATAGAGTAGCTGTTAATGCATTGCCTACTTCAAGGGATTACTGAGATTTCACACTGATCTCACAGGTGGAAGTCCAGCCTAGGAAAGCAGACAGGTTTGCCCTGGACTTCTTTCCAGTTACTCTGAGTAAAGAGGGCTAGCCAAGGTATCCAGGAGGGGATACGCCAAGGGATGTTATCTTTAACCAATCTTCAGATTAATTATGACTCCAGTTGAACCGTATTAAGTTCATTGTAAGAGACTTGCCCGTACTATTTAGTGTACTTAACAGGACAAAGCAGTGAGCATTGTCTTAATTCTCTATAGTCTGTCTAGTGATAATGAAGTTTAAACCAGAGACCATCTAATGAGTCAGGTGGGGCAGCCAAGAAAAGCGTAAACAGAAAAAGTAAACTGCCATTTCAGAGAGCAATATGTCTGGTGAAGGAAATATATTATAGTAGAATAGGAGGCAACCAGGCTGCAGGAAGCCAGTTGTGAAAAGACGGTCAGGAATGGCCTCGGGGAAGGGTGTGAGGGTCACTTTGCATGTCAATCTCCAGGAAACACATTTTAGTCAGAGGGAAGAGTATAAGTATATCTCTCTATAGGATTATACTGGCTTCACTGGTGAGAACAAAGTGCATTGTTGAAATAAATAGACAAGCATTGGTTGATGTTAAATAGGCCAAATACAATATTCAAAATAATTTTTAAAATATCTTCTTGGGATATTGAGACCATCTATTTAATTTTATTCGCATTAAAATTGAAAATACAAACAAGAAAGGGATGACTTGATGCTATAAGGAAAAAGAAAGAACAGGAACACTGGGGACAATGAAAGAAATATTAACTTTTTAACCTCCATTTTCTCTCTAAAGACAAATAATATTTTAGGACATGAATATATATTGGAGGTTGCTGACGTGCTACAGAATCTTAACTGGGTGATAAAAATTGCAAAGCTATTAAAAGATTAACTGAGAATACATTAAAGCACTGCATTCTTTGAATTGAAAGCTACAAAGCTGAACAGTAAATGCGAACAATCCTAAGATGAATGTTATCTTTGGGCAAGTAAAGCTGGAGGAAGTGTGCACACAAAGGCTGCTGTAAGGGTCAGAAAGGAAAAGCTACATTAACGTGATGTCATGATCTCATTACTGGCTCTTCCAGAATAGCAAATGACAGTCAAGTAATGCTTTCAGTAAGATATTTGATTAGTTCTAATACTACACTATGTGAAAGATTTTTAAAATAATTTGATCAACAATCATTGATAACTGCTTCAGTGATTCATAGATAATAGACACAGAAATTGTTTATTTTGATATCACTAGAATAAGAATATCTTTAGTGTGTCACAACAGAATCTCCTAAGGTCTACCCTTTTGGGAATATGTAATCATGTGTCATCCAATACCTGTGACAAATAATCAGAATATATATATATATATATATATATATATATATATATGCATTTATAACTATAATTATGAAATAAACCTAAGATAGTATTTAACTGGAGTAAGAGATTAGATGCTTGATATTTATTCAAGTGAACTAATCAGATAAATATGGCAGGAGACACAGAACTTAGTTACAGTACTTAACTCTTAACTATCTATATAGGCTGGGTCAACAGTGTTTCACAACTGCCTTTAAACTTGGACCGCAGTAGCGAGATGATCAGCACAGCCAGCCAGCAGGGGGAGAGGTGATATATGGGGCCTATTTTAATATACAGAAAGACAGAGGAGAGGAAAGAGGCGAAAAAGGTAACTCTAGTCTTTTCATAAAAGAAAGCAGCTTGGGTTACTGGATATGCTTTCTTTGTTGAAATAAGAAATAATTCCCAAAAGACCATAGTTACTATATAAAATTCTTGGAATTCATCAGATAAATTTAAAGACACCTGATGCTTTGTAGGCTATTAAGGCATGACAATTTGCATTGGTAACGTTATAATTTTATGATCTTGGAAAAGCTGCTTAATCTCTAAGCTTTATTTAGTGATCACTGAAACAGAAATAAAGCCTACTTCATTATGCTGTGGCTAGGATTTAATTAAATAATACATATAATAATAAATACAAAATTATTGTGACAATCTTTGTAAGACTGGCAACTATGTCATGTAATTGATCAGAAAAATTTAATTGGCAAAGAAGTGGACATATTAGGAGGTAAAATTGGTTTAATGTGGAATGGGATGTTTAATATTTAAAGGAGAATTTATTTTATAAACAGCCAATTCAGCCATGAATACTTTTGTCATGGGAGGGCTTTTTTCTTACTAACACTGCAGTGACAGAGACTTAAGTAACAAATAGAAAACACAACCATTTGCGTGTCATAGTAGGCAACAAAAAGCACAGTAATATTTTGAACAATATCATAACATTTAAATTATGAAACAGTTTGGGTAACACTAGAGATTGTTAGGGAATAAGTGTGAAATATCACCACCCACCCTGTCTTTTGCCTTAGCTAAGCATAGCGTAAATTCCAGAGTAACTGTTCTATGCAGTGTTAGGCCTGGTTTTGACATAAAGTTGGAAAAATAAGTAGTAAAAATTTTCCATCTATCTTTAGCATTTATTTTCCGAGCTCTACAAATCATCTTCTATTTTTAGCTATTGTTACCCCAAAATTTCATTAAGCTATATTTTAAAATACTTCAAAAACGTGGGTCCATGCTTTTGCAAGTTTATTTTTTACTGTCTCCCAGTTTCATTTGGGGTATAATTTTAGGAATTTACATTATTCTTTGTGGAAGAAAATGCAACAGTATTTCTGTACTGAATCACTTTAGTTTTTTCTTTTTCATCTATCTACCTACCATCTATCTATCCATCTATCTATCTATCTATCTATCTATCTATCTATATTCTTTTGAAGTGAACCACAGAATTAACCCTTTTATGGGTGTGACCATGATTTATGTGTTCTATATTACTAATACTAAGGCTGTAATAGATTATCCAATACTTTTTCCACGTTTAAGAAATACTTCATTTCTCATTACAAACAGGACAGAAGAATGACACATTTAGAAATATTTCTTAAGGTAAAAACAAAAAAACAAAAACTAAGATCTACCTCCTGAGTTTTTTCCTCAGTCCTCTTGCTGTGTGCGGGTTTACACACTCCTTTGAAGGCATAACCTAAGCGGCCATGTAGCTGTGTTGTTCTCACTCGTTGATTGTTATTTCTTGTGTGTCAAAATAAATATGTATAACTGCATTTACAAATAAAAACTAGACTCTAACACAATTTTGTCTTCTGTAAAGACGCCCTTACGTCCTATCTCCCGAAGTTAAAAAGAACCACGAAGAGGAATCTGAAGTTAAGTGAACTGCTGTAGTTGTCCTCAACAGGAAGATTCGGGTCCGTGTAGTAGTCGGGTTATTACTCACTAGTGAGGTACCTGTTTCATTTGCTCCAAAGAGCAACTATACTCAAAAGTTGGGCTTCAGGTGTAGAATACTTAATAAAAACGAAGGTAGGCATTTATTGAATCTTCCCTGTGTCCCATGACACAGTGAGTTCTGTCCACGCTCCCAGATGCTCAAAGTCATGCGGTCTGTCCGTGCTGCCCTTAGACCTACTTTGTCTCAATCTCTTTGTAACCTCTACTTTCCACATCATTCTGTTTTGTCTCTGTCTCTACTCTTTTTGGTAGAAAATTATAGAATTTTCTCAAATAATCTGAATTAATAGGTAAAATAATCGATAGGAGTCACAGAATTGACAGGCGTTGTTGTTCTTTAAATCCTGGGCAGCCTCTTCTACCCATTGACTGACACCCAGCATTCCGGCTCAGTGATTGGAGCGCACAGTAGCGGGCTCTCCCCGTGTTTTGTTGGGTGCGGGTCTCCTCTATCCCTAGTGTGACAGCCGAGGTGGCCAATCACCCTGTCCTGAAAGTGCCTTTCTTCGTAATGCAACTCAAAGTCTGCACTGCTAGAAATCTTTCTTTTCCCCTTTATATTGCCAAGTAGCTCTCCCAATTTTGAGTTTTTATTTCGCTCTAATTTATTTTAGTATTTTATCCATGCCAATATTTACTATTTAAGAGCTATTTATAAAGACAAACCACTCACATTTTACAAGCAGAGAAATAGATATTCCTACTTCCTTCAATAAAGCCCTTCTGGGTAGGCACAGCAGGGTGGGCCACTTCGCCCCACAAGGTAGGCCCGCCATCTAGTGACGTCTTCACCACACTGCACAGTTTATGTCAGACCTGAAGTCCGATCCTGCAGCAGATTTTACTCAGCAAAGATCTCAAACAGATTTTAAAAATATTTCCGACAGAGAGCTCCAAGTAAAACATTGGATACTGATTGGATGTTTGTTGGGAATGAACATTGTACCTCAATTAATTTAGGGCTGACTTTATGGACATGTTTTTGAGAAATGGTTGCACTCTATTTTCATTTGTACTACAAATAAAAACCAGTGATATGCATGACTTCACTCTCAAAGAAAGATTGTTAGTAGAGTGCTTGAATGACTACATATACATCTTAAAATGTATGAAAGGTGTTCATTCTGAGATAGCGGAGCACACTCACCAGAGCAATAATTAAAATGTTGAATAATACCTATTCAAGAAATAAATTTTCTGGAGCTAGGTGGCTGGTCATCATCCACTCTGTGATTTGGATTACAATACTAAGTCCTTCAAAATGATGATTTTCATATCTGAAAACTTGGAGATAACATCACTTTGTTGGGAATCTGGGAAATTTTATATATATAATTATTTAATGTATGTTTTATGTATAATTATATATAAATATTTAATATTTGTTTTGTTAATTATACAGTTTATATGTTTTGTTAACAAATGAAGTGATTAGGTACATAAACATCCTTCTACCTAAACCCCAAAACTAGATTTATGTGCAAAAGCGTAGCTATTTATGCCATATATACATATATGCCACACACACACACACACACACACACACACACACACACACACACACACACACACACACTGTGGTGGCTGCCTCAATGACCTGAATTTAATAAAAATATTTACCCTTCCTGTTTTCTTTTTTTGACTTTCGTGAAGAGCCAGAAGTTGCGCTATCAGATCTAGTGAACTAAGGGGATGAGGACACCATAATGTTTCCCAAACTTGCCTTTCTATTGGATTCACTCAGCAGCAGCATTCACAATATTTCTGACCAGATACTGCGCAGATACAAAAGCGGACTCCCCAGAAGTGCTTCACAAAGCGCCAGGAATGGTAGGATGTATTTGGGGATATGGGGAAATTTTAAGGAAATTCAAAACAATGTATCTTTTACTACAACTTAAAAGAAATTTACCATTCATTATGTATTTTATTGCCCCTTTCACAAGTGCTTGACCAAATAAATAAATGGTAGTTGTTTTTTAATCATTATCATTTTAGTCTTGATGATATGTACAGAGACTTTTTTAAGATTTAAAAACTATTATTTATAGTTTCTTACTTTCATTCTTTCTCATGATGTAGAGCACATGTGTCAATATCACTACCTTACACACGTTAGTACATACCTACTTAGTGAATATGTGCGACAATATTGTAAATTAAATTAAGCATAAAGTCTTAACATCAGCATTCTATAGAAGTATTCTGAAAGGTATATTTTTCATACTTACAGCTTTCCAGTTGCATTATACATGTTTGCACATCCATTGGGAAATTCTTAAGATCCATTGGGCAGGAAAGGGTTAACGTTAACCTGTAAGAATTCAAAGTAAATATTTTTAAAGAAAATTTACGGAATAATATCAACACTCCATTGTTTAGAGAAAATATTGCTTTGCAGTGACTAACATGTATTACAATGAATAGATATTTCTCCAACTTGCATAGGGTTAAATAGCTACGCTTTCAGACATAAATCTAGTTTTGGGGGTTAGGTGGAAGAGTGTTTATGTACCTAATCACTTCGTTTATTTTGAAGTTCCAGTAGAGAGGACTATGGCTGTCAGAAAAGAGCTCGGTACTTCTAGAAGGGCCAGTTGAAAGAGACAGTTTGAAAGTAGTTTCTATAAAATTAATACCAAATTTCACAAGACATATTTTCCTTAAATCACATTAACAGAAAGTTTAAGAGGAAAGTGAGGAAGGGGAATAGGAGCTGCACATGAAACCTAGCAGGGTGCAGAGAAGCAGTTCTATCTGATGACTTCCAGTCATCTTTCTAAGTAACTGAGGGAGAGGTCAGTGCATGTCTGCAAGTCTTCGGTGGAGAAAGCTGGAAAGTTTGTAAATGTAGTCAGTAGGGTCAAGTTCCCTGCTGTGTAGGCAAGGCATTTCACTGGGTTTCATGAGGGTTAGGAAATAAATTCTTCAGCATTCATGATAGAATTTCATGTTGATCCAATCAATATACTTCTGATTTTGATGATATAAAGAACAACCTGGACAATGGAAAGCACCAATCTCCGACTGCAAGGGCTCTCCCCCCACTTTAGGAGAGTATTCATATGTTGGTATTCCAGATAATTCACCACTCTTGAAATATTTTTTAATTAGAAATGTGTATTGAGTGTATTACTGAAATGTCTTGGTGGGGAGAGGGAGGAAGAGAGGAAGGGAGAGAGAGAGAGAGAGAGAGAGAGGGAGAGAGAGAGAGAGAGAAAGAGAGACTATGTCCAAATTCATCACATTCTTCAACTCAAGTTCTTTTCTGAGAACTCTTAGACAGCCTCTTAGCCTCTTTTATGGAGGTATTCCCATTGAAATTTTAAATTCTGTGTGTAGTAAGTGAGCTACATAGATTAATTCACTTAAACTTTGTGACTGAAAGCAAGGCACTTCTCATCTGTAAAGTGAAGTTAATAGTAGTACTCCCTGAAGACTTACAGGGAGAAAATAAATAAGACATACTTAGACAAGTGCTTGGCACATAGGAAATAATCAATACGAGTTTTTAATGATCACTAGTTATTCCAAAGCTCCTAGATTCCATTAATTTCTCCTTTCCCAAATTGTAAAGTTTGGCCACAAAGAAGAATTAGTCAAATCACACACAAGAACTATTTGAGTTTAAAGAAAAAAAAAAAAAAAACCCATCACCTCTATTAAATATAACTGCATTCCTCAAACTAGTATTTTTCTGTCGATCATAGACATAAAGTTAAAGTGATGTGTATTCTACAGTCCATATCTTGGTGACTTAGATCTAATTAACGTAATTTGAGAGACATAAATGGACAGACATAAGGAGCTGTTGAATTTTAAGGAGTCCCTAGGGGATTATTTGGTAATTCATTTGAGTCAGAGTTTGTGACACACTACAATAATTCATTGAGCTCAGTAACAAATTCTTCTTCCTGATTCGGCTGGGTTAAGCCATCCTGTGAAAAACTGTGCATCTTTACGAAGTTCTATTAAAAAAGCAACTGCAAAAGTAGGTGGACACAATGTCTTCTGTCTATAAAGGATTTATTAGAGGAATATGTAGATACATATATTTTGAAATATTCCCACACTTTCCCCAATATCCAAGACTTTTGGCCAGCTGCTTTCAAACATTGACTAGTAGAATCCTCTGACCTTTTATAGGAGAGTAAACAGAAATCTGAGGAACTATTCCACACTCTCCCCACACTTGTGATGTCAAAGTCATACCCTGGCTTTGCTTCTGGCATAAAATGAGAGACATTGTGTAATTCTTAAAAAAATAGCACTTGAAAGGAATTATTTGGCAGAGAAAAACAGAGTTAGTAAAAATACTGTCATAAATCATATTTTAAAAAACTATTGACTTTTCTTTTTCAAAAAATAGGAAACAGTTGCTTCTTTAGCAGCATTATTAATGAAATATATGTGTCAGCTTGGTGGATGTGATATTGAACTTCTTAATCAAAGCATGATGTATAAATTACAGATATGTTTTGATCACATCAAAAGAAAACTAAATCAAGAGGTGATTACTCATATTCTACTGTTTTGGAAATGAATGTTTTCTTGTGAAAGGACACGAAGTTCTTTCTGAGACAAGACACATAAGCAGGATATGGCATTTCTTATTTTCTCCTGAGAAGTCTTGGCTGAGTGAGGTACTAATGTTTAAAAGGTTGAATAGCATCTAGTAGGAGAACTGAAGTTATTAAAATTTCATTATTACATTAAAAAAGCATTGCTCCTGGTTTTATGGGTGTCACAAACACTAGCTGAATTAAAAATATTATCTATCTCCTTTATAGAATTTTTATGAAATATATATGTTTAATGATATGTAATGTTTCTGAATTTGGTATCACAAAGATAATAATGTCTTGATTATCTGTTTATCAGCTTTGACATGTTTTTTGTAATATAATAGTAAATCACATTTTACTATAATATTATGAAAATATTTTTTCATGATAGTAGGCACTATTTCAAATATTTTATATGTGGTAACTCATTTATTCTATGCTACAAAGTTATAAAACAGGTGAATAATATTACCTGATACAATAAATGAAGAAAGAAATTCAATAATGCCCCTCATATTACAGAGCAGAAATTAGTAGAGAAGAGATGATAAAACTGGGGATCTAGTGTCAGATTCCATATTCTTAATCTTCAAATATAATAACTAAAAAATATTGGAATATTTTTTAGGAAAATAGTTTCTGCAACTAAGAATATTTAAAATTTTTCATTTGTGTGTATTTTATATTACAAGAAAGGGTACAATGAATACATTATTTGTTGTTAAATTCAAAATAAACCATACAAAAATAATTTCTCCAAAAGAAATCAGAAAAATGTAATTATAGTATAGGAAATGCAAAAAAATTCTCTAAGATTTTATAAATTTGAATAATATGGTATTTAATCATGAATTGTTTTATAAAGAGTAAGTAACTTCAAAAAGATTAGATTGTTAGGAAACTGGAAGAGTGATTAGGAATACTTTCTATGAGCTAATTCTGGAGGTTTATTGTCATCTGACCTTGAAGACAACGCTAAATCTTATCAGCCCATTAGAAAAAGTTAATGATAGTTCCTTAGAAAGCTGAAATGAGTATGTTCTGGAACCCTTCAGAAAAACACAGGATTACCTATATGCCAAGTTTTCCTTATGTCTTTTATAACAATGCAGATTGATTTTCCTTGACAGAACAGAGTTTTTAAAAAGAAACTTGGGAAGGGTTTGGTTTTCTATTTTAAATATTAATATTCAAAATGTTAAGCACATTACACAAGTAAATATTAATTTTATATTGTCAAATTTCAAAAAAGTGGACTATATTTAGCTTAAAGTTTAAATTACACTACAATCTTTGATATGTTGCTATACATAATATCTTTAACATCACATTTCCTATTGGTATTTTTAAAACAAATAATGAACCTTCAATAGAAACTTATAAATATTAGATGTACCAGTCAAGTAAGGAGTATTTATTATGTAACCACCTATAATGTGCTTCTGTGATCTTATGATAATGATATTTCCATCTCCATTTGACAAGTGATAAAAATGGGGATTAGGTAGACACTTTCAAGAATCCATTTAGTGCTGATTTATAGAAAATCCTGTGTAGGTGTGTTTTTTTCTTTTTTCTTTTCTGAAAAGTTAATATAGTAACCTATGGTGCATTGTGTGCCTGAGACTATGCTAAGTGTCTCATATTCACTATTTCAGGTTCTAGGTAATTAATATTCTACATACAGGAAAAATGAACCTTTCAGAAGTAGAATTTCCCCAGATCAGAATTAGTTACTATAGGAACCTGGATCTGGGATGGGAGGTATAGTTTTCTTGTTCTTTTCTACCTCTCCCTGGTTGTATCAAGACTGCAAAGAATTGATTATTTAACTTGAGTCATTTTCTTTTCTCTATTCTTTTTTATTCATATATGCTTAGAATACACAATAATTGCAGTCCTCTTGGAAAGCTGATTCTTGTACATAACACAATTTCTGTTTCATCCTCATCCCTTCTGTTCTTCCCTCATCCACTTCTTAAGAGAGTTTATTCAGGAGCTAATTTCTAGAGAAGAGACAGTATTGTGCACTTGGCCAAAGAAAAGGCTGATTTATACCTTGCTCTGAAATTCAGGGTTCTCCAGACTCCATATCCCACCGCACATTACATCCACTTGAGTATACTGTGCTGTTCCTAAGGCACTTGAGGACACAGGAGGAATGAGGCAAATCTGCTCATATTCTTACCGCTTACTTTGAGTGAATAATGAGTCCCTTTGTCTCTGCCTTAGCAGGGGTCTTGTGTCTTCTGCCAGAATCCATGAAATTGTCAGAGGCTGACTTTATAACTAAGGTAAATAAAATGACAGACTCAAGAATCTTGAGTCATATGTCTAAATTAAAAGCTCTCACTTGAAAAGTAATTCATTAAAATATCATTATAATTTATAAGTTCCAACATTTCTATGAAATATTTACAATGTTCATTTTTGTATGCTTGCTGTACTGCTTTCTACTCTCACTTGTAGCTCCTCAGGGAGCCCCCTTTCCTTATCTGCTTGTTTAGCATTTGAGATAATAGATGCAAGTTGTAATATCATGTTTGGCTTTTAAAATATACAAAATTATCAATTAGATTCCTATAAAGGAAATATAAAATGTATTTTCCTTATGCCAAATTTCATATAAACTTAGCTCTTCATAGATTCTAAATTATTATACAAATATTCATGGTTAAATAAATGTTGAGTGTTAACATGTTGTGAATATGCATTTATTAAGTGTTGATCTGGGTAGGTTGCTATAATTACAGTCCTTATACAATATTTTCTTTTCCTTAGTATATTAATGATTGCCTAAGTCTGTATATTTGTATTAAGTGCTTCAAACTCACTGCCCCATCAAAGCTATAAAATTGTTCTCCATGGTTAAATATAGTATGAAATTAGTCAATTCCAGGATTTATTTATTTTGTATTTGTGATGCTTGAGATTGAACTGAGGACCTAATACATGCTAGGGAGGGATTCCTACCTCTGAGTGACATATCTACCTCTCTAATTTTGTTATGAACTTTCATCTTTTTTATGTTCTGCTTTGCTAGCAATATAGTACATATATGGCTATTGTTAACATTTTTTCTAGCCTTTCTCTCTAATTTTCCACTTCTCTATATCTTGTTCTACTTTCTGGGTGATTTCTTCAATTTATCTTACAAAAGTTCTGCAGATTTTTTGTTACTATTTGTTCTTATGCACAGTAATATGAAAGTGCTTATTTTACTTTACTAAAAGTATATCATTTTGTACATAAAATTCAATCACCACAGTTGTTCAGAGATTTTTTTATGGCTTTTTCTGTTTCCTATAATGAGTGATATTTTGCTGGTTTTACTTTTATTTTTCCTTTTTTATTGTGTTTTTCTGGCCTTTGCTTTAAAAAACTGATGGAGTTTCCTCAAATGTCTGTTTATAAGAAGGAAACACTAAAACTATTTCGATTGCAATTTGAAGCAGATATTTATTGAGTAATGGTGCTCACTGTAGGATGGGATGACAATAAATCTTCAGTTGTCAGCCTCTGTAGATCTTTTCTCTGGGGCAAGTTAATTTCTTTCTCCAGAGAGATGTTCTGTTTGCTGCTCAGTGGAAGTTCAGGTCTGGCTTTCATCATTACAGGCTGAGAAGATCTATGACCACTTCACGTAGAGCTTCCCTATCATCTTGGGTTTCCACCTCTAATGCTCATGACAGACACCAATTGTACTGAGAGCTCTGGTTCCTGAAGTTCTGAGGGGAACATTTTTGACATTTTCTGGCCCCCGAAGCAAAAAGACCCCTGATGGTCTGAAAAGCACAGGCAAGGAAATCCAGACCAGAGGGTTCACTGTTCTTACAAAGCTTAAATCAATTCTGTTTTTCCTTAAAGCTTTTTCCTAGTTTCCAATAGAAAAACCTTAGCTAACTCCAATTTCTTAAAGTCTGAAGATATTCATTATTTTTTTCATCTGGGGTCCAGTCACTTTGGCTTAGGTTTCTTCCATATGGATTAGGTCAATTTTCATGAATGCTTTCATTTTTAACTTTCTTAAAGTAAGTTGTCATCAGTTATCTGTTATTTAGTTCTTTTCCATGACTTTCATTTTCCTCTATATTAGTGCAATGTTTATTCCTTATTCTGTTTATCTCTGTTTCAGGGGGATTAAAAAAGAAACACAGATGAACACTTCAGTTCAATAGGTCACACCAGCCAGGACATTCTGCTTCTTCTTTCTTATAAATAAGCAAGAAAGCCAGACCTCACAAGAAACACCGCAGATGTTCCATTTGTGAAATGAACAAGACTTTCTTCAAGCACTTTTGTTAACAAGGACACTGAAGATTTGATCCATTTGAAGATTTCAAAGCCCTGTGAGATTTCCAAAAACAACTTACAAAACCCAAATTTTGTCTTTGATTGTGTGAGGTAGGGGATAGCAAAGTCGTGGAGCTGAAAAACCATCTGGTTCATCTGAATTTGTACTGAAAAATAAATGGTGCATTTCTGAAGTATTCCATAGCTTCCTTCAAATATTAGAAGTATGAGCTACTCACAGTGGACTGATGCCATTTATACAAGGCACACATTGAATTTTATTCCTGTTTCAAATCAAAAAACACTTGAAC
Source organism: Petromus typicus (assembly GCA_004026965.1). Lineage (NCBI taxonomy): Eukaryota > Metazoa > Chordata > Mammalia > Rodentia > Petromuridae > Petromus > Petromus typicus. The sequence goes on along the minus strand of PVIR01003722.1, from coordinate 45,604 downwards.
ATTTGGACATAATAACAATCATAGATAATCACTAATCATAGATAAATTATTTTATTTTTTAATATAATAAATAATATTTAGTAATTATTAATGCATTTGAGTCAAAGCTATTAGTTTCATAACAGTGCCAATCTTGATTTTATTTAATCTCTTTAATTAAAAGAACCATTTTATTTGACAAATCTTTAAAAATGCCTGAATAAATTGCTTTGAGTTTTGAAGAAATATGGCTAGCATGAATTCTGTACAACTTCCTCTCAATTCTATATTTTATAATGTTTAACTATAAGGGGAAAAGCTAAAATCTTATTAGTATAGTCTTCATGTTGACATTATTTAATTCCAATAAGACTTACAGGTAAATAACCATCATCAAACACACACAAAAGTAGATTGAAACAAACCTAGATAGTATGATCTACTGCACAGTTGTTGTGCATAATTAATAGTATATTAAGTAGATTTTAATTGTGTATTAGAAGTATATGCTTGCTTGTATTCTAAAAGAATGTTATACTGCTATACAGTTCTCAGTGCAGTAGGTTTGTTTACACCACTATCTCCATAATCACATGAGTTATCTAATAACTACCATATCACTAGGCAATGAAAATTCAGTTTCATTCTCTTATGGGATCATTGTCATAAATGTGGCCTACTGTTGACAAAAATGTCATTATCCAATGCTAGGTGTAGTGATACATACCTGTAATCTCATCACTCAGTAGTTAGAAGCAGGAGGATTGCCTTGAGTTAAAGCTTGCCTGTGCTACAAAATTAACTCAGGGCCAACCTGAACTATAAAGTGAGACCCTGTCTCAAAAAACTAAGGCCGGGGTTGGATCTTACTGGCCTCCAGGCCCACGCCAGAAGAGCACCCAGGGACTGAGGTTAGCAGCGGGTGGCTCAGAAACGGCGACTGTGCCACCAAATCTGCGCCGGGGTTGGAGCTTACTGGCCTCCAGGCCCACGCCAGAAGAGCGCCCAGGGACTGAGGTTAGCAGCGGGCAGCTCGGGAAACAGTGAATGCGGCACCGAGTCTGTGTCACCGAATCTGCGCCGGGGTTGGAGCTTGCTGGTTTCCAGGTCTACACTGGAATCACACCCAGGACTGAGGTTAGCACGTCAGAGTCTGACTTTCTCCACAGCAACTGCAGAAGCACATCCAGTCACCTTGTACATCACATCCAGTAAGTAGGTGGGCCTGTTGGAACATCAGCCCCTACCATTGCAGCTGCACAGGGCCTACAGCCTACTGGCCTTCAGGCCAACTGCACAAGTGAGCCCACAGACTCTGTAATGGTGAGCAGGTGGGCCCATTGTAACCTCAGACAGCACCATTGTAGCAGTTCAGGAGCCAGAGCCTTCCTGCCTCTAAAGCAGACAGGAAAAGGTGTTCTGATTGTATTGAATGAGTGCTGCATATGGTGTGCCAGAAATAGGGGTTTTTCTTTAGGTCCCAATTCAGACTGCAGAAAAACCCAGGAAACACTGATATTTTAAGGTTCCTAACTATTAGGAGGAAAGTTACTTACAACAAACAGCGCTAGAAAGCAATTAAGAGATACAGACTGGCAGAGTGGATCAAGAAGCAAGATCCTACAATCTGCTGTATACAAGAAACACACCTAATTCAGAAAGAAACCCATGGACTGAAAGTAAAGGGATGGAAAACAATACTCCATGCGACAGGAAACAGCAAGAAAGCAGGAGTGGCAATTTTATTTGCAGACAGAATAGACTTCAAGCCAAAACTGATAAAGAGAGATAAAGATGGACACTATCTTTTAGTTCAGGGAAAAATCCAAGAGACAGAAATCACAATCTTAAATATCTATGCTCCAAATTCTAATGCACCCAACTATATAAAACAAACATTAATGGACATGAAAAACCAGATAAACTCCAATACAATAATAGTAGGGGACCTTAATACCCCACTGTCACAAAGAGACAGATTGACTGGACAAAAAGTCACTAAGAAAGTCTTTGAGCTCAACCAGACTCTTCAGCAAATGGACTTAATAGATTCCTATGGAGTATTTCACCCCACAAAGTCAGAATATACATTCTTCTCAGCTGCTCATGGATCATTCTCCAAAATAGACCATGTGCTCATTCATAGAACAGGTTTAAGCAAATATAAAGGGATTGAAGTTATCCCTTGTATAGTGTCGGGCCATAGTGCCCTGAAATTGGAGCTGAACAGCAAAGCAAAGCCCAGGATCTTCACAAACACATGGAAACTGAACAACACTCTGCTGACCAATCAATGGGTCACAGAAGAAATTAGATAAGAAATTGAGCAGTTCTTACAACTAAACGATAACCCCAGTACAACATATAGAAATTTATGGGACACAATGAAAGTAGTTTATATGAGGAATATTCATAGCAGTGAAAGCCTACATCCAGAAAACGGAGCAAGCTCAAATAAACAACTTAATGCTGAACCTCAAGTGACTAGAAAGAGAAGAGCAAAACAAACCCAAAGCTTGCACTAGGCAAGAAATTATAAGGATCAGGGAAGAAATTAATGCAATAGAAACCAAGAGAACGGTTCAAAAAATCAATGAATCCAAAAGTTGGTTCTTTGAGAGGATAAACAAAATTGATAGACTCTTAGCCAACCTCATTAAACAAAGGAAGGAAAAGGCCCATATCTATGCTATTAGGAATGAGAACAGAAAAATTTCTACTGACCCAGAGGAAGTCCAGAGGATAATAAACACCTACTTTGAAAATTTATGCTTCAATAAAATGGAAAATGTAGAAAAAATGGATAGATTTCTAGACACATATGAACTCCCAAAGCTGAATAAAGAAGATGTAGAAATGTTAAATGCCCCAATGACAAGCTGTGAAATTGAAAATGTAATTAAAAACTTGCCAACAAAGAGAAGCCCTGGACCTGACGGTTTTACTGCTGAATTCTATAAAACTTTTAAAGAAGAGTTAGTGCCTCTACTTCTGAAACTCTTCAATTAAATTGAAAAGGAAGCAGTACTCCCAAACTCATTCCTGGAAGCAACCATTACCCTGACTCCAAAAGCAGAGAAAGACCCAACCAAAAAAGAGAACTACCGGCCAATATCTCTAATGAATATTGATGCCAAAATCCTCAATAAGATCCTGGCAAACAGAATACAGAGAATCATCAAAAAGATTATATACCCTGACCAAGTTGGATTCATCCCAAGGATGCAAGGATGGTTCAACATATGTAAATCAATAAATGTTATTCACTATATTAATAGGCTTAAGGACAAAAATCATATGGTCATCTCAATTGATGCAGAAAAAGCGTTTGACAAAATACAACACCCATTTTGTTCAAAACTTTACAGAAGATCAGAATAGATGGCCTGTATCTCAAACTAATAAAAGCTATCTACGAGAAACCTTCAGCTAGTATAATACTAAATGGTCGAAAACTGAAACCTTTCACACTAAGATCAGGAACAAGACAAGGGTGTCCTCTCTCACCACTTCTGTTCAATATAGTTCTGGAAATATTAGCCATAGCAATTAGGCAAGAGAAAGAAATAAAAGGAATAAAGATTGGAAAACAAGAAGTCAAATTGTCATTATTTGCTGACAACATGACACTCTATCTAGAGGATCCTAAAAACTCAATTAAAAAACTGCTGGACCTAATCACCAATTTTAGCTGCATAGCTGGTTACAAGGTCAATGTTCAAAAATCAATAGCCTTTGTATACACAAACAGTAGACCTACTGAGATAGAAATTGGGGAGTCAGTCCCTTTCACAGTAGCACACCCAAAAATAAAATACCTAAGAATCAATCTAACAAAGGAGATGAAAGACCTCTACTTTGAAAACTATAGCACTCTGAAAAAGGAGATAGAAGATGATATCAAAAAATGGAAAGACATACCTTGCTCCTGGGTAGGAAGAACCAATAGTGTCAAAATGGCTATACTCCCAAAACTATTCTACACATTCAACGCAATCCCGATTGAAATCCCAACAGCGTATTTCACATATCTAGAGAAAAACATTCAAACTTTCATCTGGAACCACAAAAGACCTAGAATAGCCAAAGCAATTCTAAGCAACAGGGACATGGTGGGGGGTATCACAACTCTGAAAGTGAAACTATATTATAAAGCCACTGTGATAAAAACTGGGTGGTACTGGCAAAGTAACAGACCCGAGGATCAATGGAGTAGACTAGAAGATCCAGAAACTACTCTAGATACACTCAGCCACCTCATCTTTGACAAAGCAGCCAAAAATCCTCAATGGAGGAAAGATAGCCTCTTTAACAAATGGTGCTGGAGAAACTGGGCTTTAAGTTGCCAAAGGCTAAAACTAGATCTAACTCTTTCACCGTGTACCAAGCTAAAATCAAAGTGGATAAGCAACAGGTTAGGTAAAACTCTCGAAGACATTGGCTTAGGGAAAGATTTCATGAACAAAACTTCTATAGCACAGGAATTGGCTGAAGAAATCAACAAATGGGACCTCATTCTTTTAAAAAGCTTCTGCACAGCAAAGGAAACCACCAACAGTGCAAATAGGCAGCCAACAATGTGGGAAAAAATGTTTACCAGCTGTTCCTCAGATAAAGGGCTACTATCTAGAATATATAAAGAACTCAAAAAAAAAAAAATCAGCCCACCCAAATTTAATGAACCAATTCAAAAATGGGCATCTGAAATGAACAGATATTTTTCAGAGGAAGAAGTAAGAGCAGCTAAGAAGCATATGAAGAAATGCTCAACATCATTAGTCATTCGGGAGATGCAGATGAAAACAACATTGAGATTTCATCTCCCTCCACATAGAATGGCTGCCATTTCAGGATTAGCCAACAGCAAATGTTGGTGAGGCTGCAGAGAAGAAGGAACCCTTCTCCACTGTTGGTGGGACTGTAACTCGTACAACCCCTGTGGAGATCAGTTTGGAGATTACTCAAAAAGCTAGGATTGGAGGTCCCATTTGACCTGGTCATTGCCTTGCTAGGTATATATACACAAGAATTAAAAGACTCATATCACAGTGACATATGTGCACCCATATTCATAGCAGCCCAGTTTGTGATTGCTACATCTTGGAAACAACCCAAGTGTCCATCAACTGGAGACTGGATAAAAAAGCTGTGGTTCTTCTATAGGACTGAGTATTACTCTGCCAAAAAAAATGATAAGTTTGAATCATTTCTACTTAAATGGACATACCTTGAGGATATCCTCATAAGTGAAATAAATAGGTCACAGATAGGTACATATCACATCTTTTCTCTGGTATGAGAAAATAAAGATGTAAATGAGTCCTAGAATTGTATGTTATATATTGTTAAATAGAAAATGCACAATGTAAAATAGGAAGAAGGGAGAAAATGTTGAGATTGTAACAAAAAAGTAAGGAAACAAATTTTATGTATGGTGGGGCGGTAGGGTGGGTAGGGCTATGGGAAAAATGAGAATTAAGTTATGTCTTATACTGGTACAAATCCCCATTATGGAGTGCAATCATGATGTGTATATGCAACGTACCAATAAAGATTAAAAAATATTTTAAAAAACTGAAAATAAAATGTCATTATGCAATGCATGACCACACATGAAGCTACATGTACACACGCATATTCACACAGAAATGTTTTAAATATAATCAAAGTATTTCTTTTAATCTATCTCTTGTCCACTCTTATATATATGTGATGCATAGTACATCTTACAGGCTGTTTCTCATAAACACATTTAGAAATACTCATTCGGAGTATTTCATGGTATTGGAATATCATCATGTTAAGTCATGAATACACAGACTGGTTGTGTATGATTGCTAGTTCGATGGAGCAGTGAAGATCATTAAAAATGTATTTTATATAAAGGCATACAATTTTGATTCCTAAAAAGAGAATTGATGAATTGACTGACAAATGCATTTTTATATCTCTTAACAAATCATCTTTCCATTTAATATCAAGTCAGAGACACTCAAAATATATTGCACATAACATTATTAGGTAGTCTTGTTAAATTCTTTCAATGTATTTATAATGATATTCTATTACAAACTACTTTCATTTCCCTCATATCAGTATTTTATTTTTTGCTTCAGTTGTCAAGTATAACGTAGAAAACTCAAGATGAGAATAAAAATATATTATTTTCTCTACATTTTCTTATTATATTTTTTCTTCTGTGACAATTCCATTTCTTCTTTTATCACTTTCTCTCTGGTTAGAAAAATTTTAGACACACTTTTAGAGTAGGTTTCTTTGTGATAAATTCTCTGTTTTCCTTTATTAAAGAATCGCTTGAGTTTACTTTCATTATTAGAGGATATTTTTACTCTACAAGAGTCTAGGAAGACAATTCCTTTATCAAAACACCTGCAAATTATCTCTTGTTTGCTTTTCCGCTCTATAATTTCTGATAAAATATCCAGCTCTTAGGGTTTCTGATGAAAAGTTGGTTACATCAGATTACTTTTTATATATAAGTAAATTATCATCCTTCAGATAGTTTTAGAAATTTTTAATCTCCTGGAGCTTATGCATTATGTGTCCACAATCCGACCTGCAGAATGTTCTGTTTGTGGATTCAGCTTCGTGGATCTGCAATTTTATTCCATTTGTAAAACGAACACAAATTTCAAACATTATTTCCCACAATTTTTTCTCTTTCTTTCTTTCCTCTCTTCCTCCTTCCTTTGTTCTTTCTCCCCTTCCTTCTTCATTCCCTCCCTTCTTCCTTCCTTTCTCTCTCTCTCATTTATCCCTCTTTTCCTCCCTGCCCAAGACTCTTGAGGAAGCAAATGCTAGATCTTTTGTTATTTTCTCAGACGGCTAAGACTGTGTCCTCAGTGGCCCAATCTGTGATGTCTATGTTGTCAATATTATATTTCACTAAACATTAATTTGTTCTATATATTCTCCATTATTAAGGGCCCATACAGTGAATTAGTATTTTGGATACTGCATTTTTAAGTTCTAAAATTTTCATGTGGTTTGACTATATAGCTGATATTTGTTTAACTGAAGTTTCCTAACTTTTTATTTGTAGCAAGCATATTTGCAAATATTCACTGAAGCCTTTTTATCATAGCTACTTTAAAGTGGTCAAATATTTAACATCATTGTCATTTTCATATTAGCATCAGATCCTTGTATTTTGTCAGCCTGAGACCTTCATATCTTTTTGCTTGAAGTCCAATTTTTTGTATCATTTTCTTAAATTCTGAGTCTTATCTAAACTTTTTGTTTTAATTGGCTTTTTCTGACAATGTCCCATTAGGACAAGGGAGGGGTGTACCTTGCTACTTCTAGGGAGAAGCCAAGTTTTTCGACTCAAGCTCTGTAGAGACATCTGAGAAGACAGGCTCCTCATAACCTCTGAACATTCCATCTCCCACATGGCCTCCTCTGACACTGGGGTGGGAGTAACCTAAATGCCACTGGATTGTTTGAAAGTCCTGACTCTCCACTAGACTACTGCAGGTGCCCCATTTCCATAGGGTGAGGTTGGATTGCCACAAGGTCCCCACTGACAGAATGGGAGACTTACTACAGGCCAGTGGGGATGAAAGTGAAGGTCCGTCTGCCCCTCCACTACAGCATGCCTGCACAGCTCAGCAAGACTGTAAGCCGAGGCTTCCCACTGGAGCTTTGATGGCCAGGGTGTGAAACTAAGATAGGGTCATGGGTTTTCCCACTGTATTTAATAAAACAGAGCAATAGTTTAAAGGTTTTCTCTCTTGCCAGGTTGTGCCTTTCCTAACAACACTAGGTTGTCTAAAGAAATAAGATTTTTCCTCAGACTTTTTCTTTTATTTATATTAACTCATTTTTTTCCAGATTCTCAGACTGTGGAATATATAAGGCAAAAAGAAAATACTAGGAATTCACTTCTGGGTTGTTGTTCAGGTTCCAATGTCTTTATTAGCAGGTTCTTTGTTCAGGAATCAGCGTTTCTTAGGAAAGTGGCCATGAATCTTAGGTTTATTTAGGCGCATTATGAATATATATATATATATATATATATATATATCTTCTCTACCTCCCCAGAAACCAGATCTTACTATGGTACATTTTTCTAATTAATTAATTTTTTAAAATTCAGTGTTCTCTTGTTTAAGTGTAAGTTTTTCATCTGCATGAGGTACAGGTCTCAGCAAGCAGTGGGACCTGAAATCTCCCTTTATGTTGCCAAACACTCACATAAGATTACATTAACATGTATTAGTGGCCTTTCAGAAGCCTGATTAAAATATCAGTTCTCTGAAAAGTGACAGCATCTTTCCTGTCACTGGAGGAAGCAGTGGTGAGTATATAACATGAACTAGGAGAACCAAGAGCTAAGTATACTATGCCGGAATGAAGAGGGAGGAATCTGATATAGAGTAAAATGTCATTTATAAAGTTACTCTGCAAAAGAAACTTCTCACAATAATTAATATATTGAGATTAAATTTTTATTCACATCAATTTATTTTATAAGATCACCTAGCAGAAAAAAAACACCTTTGATATCAGGCAGATAATATCAAAATCAAATGTACACACTCCTGACGAGAAGTTCACAAAAGAGAAAAAGGAAAACAAAACATGAGTTAACTTAAAACTGAAAGCCTGAATATTAAGCCTACCTCAAAACCTTTTAAAATGTATTACTGGTGATATAAATATTTTAAAAGTTGCCATTTGCTGTAAATAGAGCATGCTCTGTTATTCTAAGAAAGATACCGTGAATTCTGTTACTTACTTCTTGTTTTTAACAGTTGAGCTAAATTAAAAAAAATAATGGTGGAAGATATGAACTAGAATCACTTTGGTTATTTTAGCTACTTATTAAATTTATCCCTATTGGATATTTCATGAATAGGCAGAATTGAATATATTTTGAAGGTCTACTGTCAAGACATTTTAGCATTTATATTTATATTTTGGATTCATTTTTGTTATATTTCTGTCTCTTTCTAAATATTGCATGGCCTCCTAAAAATGTATAATGAATAGCTAAAATATAAATAATATCTTTTCTAGAGGTTGTGATAAGTATTTCGATTGTGATCTACTTTTACATACTGCAGTGAATTTTTCAAAATCTTTGCTACTTCCTTTAAAGTTTACCAAAATATGACCACTTTTTACAACATGAGAAAGGATGAAAATTGTATATTAGTGTAAATATACAAAAGTTGATAGAAATTTCAGAATATTTAAAATAATGCTCATAGTTGGAAAGTAATTTATGTAAAATGTATCCCAGATGAGTCAACCTAAACATTTCTTTACTTATAAATGCTTAAAAAGTAATATACATAAATATAAAAAAGTTTTTCCCAGTGTGTGACTCAACTGCCTTCTAATTTTTCTTTAAGGTTTCTTCTACCTTACCTGATGCCAGGTACATCTGGGTCATTTGCTTAACAACTGTATTTACAAGAATTATTCATATACTTCCTAGTTCTGGAAATTGAGAATCTTACTATTGGTCAGATATATTTGGGAAATGGTTTATTAAAAGAATTCAAGTAAAACGATGATATGCTACTTTACAAAATTTAAAACACTAAAAATAAATCAAAAGAACAAATTATTTCACACTATTGCTTCGCTGAAACTAAGAGGTTAAGTACGACTTACCTTATTGAATAAAGAACATTGCCATTTTTGAAGATTCTTAGCAGTTTGTTGTCGGTAGTAACTTCATGAAAATTGGCTCCCTTTTCATTGGCAAAGAAGAGATCAGGTTTCCAAATGGAGTCCAACATGGAGGGGTCAAGATCTAAAGAATCATCAGGGTATTCACTGTATGCAAGACGGGGGTCATTCCACTTCTGGCGAAGAAAGATATTCACTCTGTAATCCTGAGAGAGGAGAGACAGCAGAAAGAGGGAGAAAGAGAGAGAGAAGCAAATTCTGTTTTAAAGATTTCCAAAGATCCACAATATAGTGTAGGTTTAGCCTTTGTAACAAACTTGGTAAATAAGATGTTGATCTGTTATTAAAGGTGGAATAACACATTTTCACCTTTACATTCATGTTCTAAAATCATTTCTTTCAGTAGATATGCAGCAGCATCCAGAATATATTTAATGAAATTTTCTTAAAAGGTGCTTGTGTTACAAAAATAATCATATACATTTCACAAGGAAAATTTATTTTCTCAGGTTTAATGAGTAAGTTCATCAAAATTAATAATTTTGGAAAAATAAACTAATGATTGAATAATAAATAACTTAATTTTCAAAAACCTTTATGGAAATGATTCATTGAGTATAATTTCCTAGTGATATATTTTATGGGAAACTTTAGGAGAAGAGTCAGTGATTTCATCCAGCTTCTCTTATATTAATATATATTAGCTGTATGAAACACTGGGCTATGTATTCCAGTATTCATGTATTTTAGTATTTATGCAATATTATATGCATATAGTATTGATTATTTTTGTAAATACTACCTAAGTGTACATTTAATGTTATTTTATAATGATAATAGATTATATCAATCAATTTTCTGTGAAGGGTAAAATTTGAAAGCAGGTTTGATGAGCGGCAACTAAGACCTCCTTTGATTTGACAGCCCAGTACATTCTGAATTTCATTTTAGCTGCACACTCACTGAGAGAAATATTTAAATCATGACACTTACAGTCTTCTTAGATGTCATTTTTTAATTTGGATAATGCTGACAAGTGAAGGAACAGCACAACTGATTCTCCCAACTTGAAAAGTAGTTAGAAGAAATGTTGAACTGTAAAATAAAGAAACCTAACCTATGCTTATGTTACAATGTAGTAGTTCAGAGTATTCTCTTTAAGGTGAACATTTTGCATTCTTATCTGACTTATTTTATTTTGCATTTGAATCTGACTAATATATACACCATGGACAAACATTTCCATTTCCTCAGTTCTAAAAAAGGAGGTGCTAATATCACAGTCATTTCCACCCAAACTGTGTAATCCCAAGCCACTGGCCTCACAAAGTTGAACAAAATCATGGACAAAAAGGAGGAAGTTAAACAAATGTTTATTGGAAGCAAGAAAAACAAGAATAATTTCTAGTGAGCATCTGGGAAGGGTTGTGGATAGTAGGGTGCTGTGTATACCCTTGTTTCAAACTTTTATGGATAAGCAGAACATGGGAGTATATTGCTTCATGACCAGTTATTACAAGTAGCTCTTGGGATGACCAGTTGGAACTCTAGCATAATTGCATGGATAATTGCATAATATTAAAAACCCGAGATTTAAGAAAATCCTGTTCTTTTGCACTTTGAGATTCCTCAAAACTCAGAAATCTAGTAGAGAGTGGCTATAATTCCCTTAGTAGGGAAGGGATTATATTTCATGTTAAGTGAAGACCTTCTTGATCAAAGTCATACTTTCAGTGTCCATTCTCATCTTAATTTTTATTGATGTGTCTGAATCCACCTCTGTTTCTGGCCCTTTCTCTAGCTACCTTCTAGGCATCACAAGCTAGCTAAACTGTCTTCTACACTACAGTTGTTCAGATAGTTAATGCATAAAATCTTTGACACATTATCTGAGACATAATAAGTGTTTAATATATCTGGGCCTTAATCTTGTTTAACAAAATGAAAGTTATGGTGGAGTGAAGCAACTACATCCTAAGCACCACAATCCAATTCATTTTTACCAAAACTTACTGCTTCACACAAATAGGTGTTCAGCTCATGCAAAGTGGTAGTAATGGTGGTGAAGATGCTGCTTTTGAATATGCTGGGTTCTGTTTGCAGGAATCAGATTAATGAGTTTTGCATCCATGTTGATAAGTATATGGATATAAAATTTTCTTTTTGAGGTCTTTATTTTATACTACCTTTGCAGAATGACTGTAGAACCATTTGTTCATTCCATTTCTATTTCTCAGAAGTAGTTTAAGGGCCGGGGAGTTAGCTCAGTGGTTCCGGCGCCTGTCTCGCAAGCGCAAGGACCCGGGTTCGATTCCCCGGTAATCACATAACAATACTGGGTGTGGAGACCCACACCCAGCAGCAACCAGTTCCACATACCACAGTGCCGGGCGTGGTGGCTCACGCCTGTAATCCCAGCACTCGGGAGGCAGAGGCAGGAGGATTGTGATGTGAGTTTGAGGCTGAGCTGAGGGCCAGCCTGAACCACGAAGCGAGACCCTGTCTCCAAAAACCAAAACCAAAAAAAAAAAAAAAAAAAAAAAAAAAAAAGTAGTTTAAAAAGCACTAGTTTTAATTCTTTTCTAAGTGTCTGGTAAAATTCAATGATAAACTCATATAGTCATTAGTTTTTCTTTTGTGAGCTACTTTTCATTATGGGTTTAATCTCATTGCTTGCTCTCAATTTGTTACTATTTTTAGAGCCTTTTGTTCTATTTTGGCAAGTCATATGTGTCTACAAATGTATTAATTTCTTCTTAATTTTCCAACTTATCAAAAAATAAGTTTACAAAATCATTCCCAATAATCTTCTGGATTTCAGCAAAATATATTTTAATGTCAACCTTTTCATCTATAATTTTAATTTCACTTTTTTTTTTACTATTTTGATGAAGGGATTTTCACTATTATTTATATTTTTAAAGAATAATATTTTGTTTTATTTTCTTTATATTGTATCATTCTCATTATTTCTCTTTTTTAGGTTTTTTAAGACAGGGTCTCGCTTTGTAGTTCGGGCTTGTACAATAGTGTTTATTTACAAACAGTACAGAAACATAACTTCCATATATGAATTTATTTATACAATTTTCTCCTTAGATTTTTTAAATGAGCAAATCAAAACTAGTGCAAATGTTTGCAGAAAACTTTATTTCTCTGGAGAAGTAATGAGGTGTAAGATCTATAAAACTGAAAAATAATTTTCATTGATTTTTCTAATTTATTCAGTACCAATTTCCCAATGATAAGAATATAGGACCATGTAATTACAAAGGATACTTGCATAGTATTAGATAATGTAGATTGCTTATGTGACAGGGAAGCCAAATTCAGAATCTGCAGTGGATATTTCCAATCTCCATAGCCTTTGATTAATGTTTGTGCACTGACACCACTATCCTGTAATTGCCTGTAAGGTGACATACTAGGTAATATTTTTCTTCACTTATTAGCACATGTGTCTTCCAAAGTTGCAATACAGCAGAATTTTCTGACTTTTTTTGTGACTAATCTGATTTTCTCAAAGTATGCCACTGGGTTTGTGATTATTTGTTGCAGCAGTAATAAGAAACTTTTTCTGAGTTGATTTTTATATAGGTATTATCACTGACAATTTTTGAATAAATTTCTAATAATATTATTTTAATTTTTACAAGTAACTAGAAAGTATAAAACATTTAAGCTAGAAATAATAATTCACAGCCAAACAGAAAAATAATACCAGCTTCTACCCATTCTAAGGAGTCCTACTCAGCAATCCTCATTAATTTTAAAATGGTCAGCAAATAACCTAGCTTTGTCCAAGATATAAGAACAAATATCAAACTCTCTAACACATCTTACTTGTTGAGTTTTATATAGTTTTCCAGTTCTAAAGCACTGCACAACATAGATTCTCATGCATCACAAAACAGAGGCATAGTACTCAACAGTAGAATTACTGCTTTTAGTGCTGTCTCTATAGCAAACCACATCTCTGTACCGTCTGTTCTAGGGACCTTCCACCTGGAGGGTGGTCATATGTGATCTCTGGTTCTCAAATAATGACCCACTGGGAATGAGCTTTCCAGTGCTCAGTTAAAAACCAACAAGAAAGGAAGTCATTTCATTTGGAGGGTAAAATGGTTACTTCAAATTCCCCTGACTTCATTATTTGTAGCTCTATTCTCTTTGAAAACAAAGAGTTGCTTTAAATTAAAATTTCTTTTCAAGAAACCTAACTATGTGTCAATTCTGGAAACATTATAAAAGAACATTGATTAGAGTATAAAATGCACTGAATCAATGCCATAATGCTTATATCCCATTCTGTAGCCTCTGTGAAAACTAAAGGTAGAAACAAAGAATATTGCTTAATATTCGCACTTCAATTTATGAATTTTGAGAGAAACAATCTTGGGCCATGTGAACACATTTTTCAAAAGTGAGAAATTTATTTCAACTAATGTCGTTCACTAAGTTCCAGCGTACCTGCTTTCAGACCTATGCATTTGCCTAGAGCCATTCTCTTTAGTACCTACTTGTTATATATGAAAAATAGCAATTGATGTTGATTTTTGGTGTCAAAAAACAAGTCATTTACTCTCATTTTCAGTAACCTATGAGTCCCAAACAGCCTAGACATACCCTTCTACCCCCTACACCCATGTTTTTACTCAAGTCCTTTTCAATTACAGATAGTATGGCTAAGTATCTGCCTTCTTAAAAGTACCCTAGACAACTGGGCAGAATAAATCTTCTCTGTGATATGTTATATCAACTAACCTGTAACAGGAGAAAAACATGGCTCAACTTCTTATATCATTTTGCTGCCCACTTGTCAGTGCCTGATCCTCCTACATCAAGTAGGAAGAAAAGGCTTACGTTTCCGGGTTAGGTGACATAGATATAAGAATCCTATCTCTGCTACTTCTTCCCATGGCCTGAAGTCTTAATCCCAAATCTGCTCACTCCAACATAGAGCAAGCTCATTTTAAACATTTTATTTCTACTTGATGTTAACTACAGTTCTGTGTTAAAATTAACATGATGATTTTCATATAAGATTTTATAATTTGCAGTTGGTATTTATAACAATATGTGAGCTTTGATATGTGATGTTTTGGACTTCTAGGAAACAATTGTTGTTCCACTACTGAAATATATGACTTAAATCATAAAATGATATAATGAGATTATAACAAAAAGAATGGAAACAAAGTTTATGTACATGGGGATGGGGGTGGGAGGGCGGGCAGGGTTATGGGGAAAAATGAGAATTAAGTTGTGTCATATACTGGTACAAATTCTCATTGTTGAATGCAATCATGATGTATATATGTAATGTACCAATAAAGATTTCAATTAAAAATAAAAAATAAAAAAAATGATAAAATCTTTGGGGAAATGAAAGATAGTTTAGTTTTCAGACCATTCTGTGGTCTACACAACACTTTTCATATCAGCATTCTAAGCTAAGGATGTTTTGCACTTAATTGGAAGAAAACTCTGAATAAAGCTGAGACTTTATAGTTTAAAAAGTGCAGAGGACAGTGATCTTGCTTACCTGAAGAATTAATCCCACAATTGTCTTGTTTTGAGAAGTGAGTCTGGCTGAAGCACACATGCTAAAGTCAGAGTCACTCGCACTCAAATTCCACTCCACAATAAACCTTTTTCTGAATGGAAGGACAATGTTCTAATTACAATATTATATTTTGTCTATTCTGTTCTTGATTTGAGAACACTTTGTCTTGTCTTTTTTTGAGTCTTATTTACATTAATTTCCATAGAAACCTCATGTAGTTGCCTTTTAACCCAATTGATTGCCAATAGAAGTCAGTGCCTGGGGCTGGCAAGTGCCTTGGCTTGTTGCACTTAAGTGTTTGCCCTGGTATCCTGCTTTCGCTCTTACCTCTGTCTTAGTATATTTTTTTCTCAGGCCTTCATCACAGACTGGGAAGGGGGCAACTAGAGACTCACTGCCAAAGTCTTTAGCAAAAGGATAGATAATAGTATAATGAGATAAATATTTTTTAAAGCTCTTCCAGGGCCGGGGATTTAGCTCAGTGTTTCCGGCACCTGTCTTGCAAGTGTAAGGACCCAGCTTTGATCCCCGGGAACCACATACAATACTGGGCATGGAGACTCACACCCAGCAGCAATCAGTACCACATACCACAGTACCAGGCATGGTGGCTCATGCCTGTAATCCCAGCACTAGGGAGGCAGAGACAAGAGGATTGCTGTGATGTGAGTTGGAGGCTGATCTCAGGGCCAGCCTGAACTACAAAGCAAGACCCTGTTTCAAAAAACCTAAATAAATAAATAAATAAATAAATAAAAAACAAAAAGCTCTTCCAACTAGTATGTTTCTTTGAAAACTAAATGGTGATGAATATTTTTTTTCATATAGTGATTATGGCCAAATACACATAACATTTACCATCACTGACTTTTAGTACATTGATAGAATTATGCAGCCATCACTATTATTTATTTCCAGATCAAATTTCTTACCTCAGAGGAAATTCTGTAGTCAGTAACCTGTCATTCCTAATATTAAAAAACATTGATCTGTTTCCAGTCTATATAGATTTGCTGGCTTGGGATATGTTTGTATAAGTCTAATTTTTTGTCTGCCCAAAATTACTTGCTAGTGGCTCTTGCTACCACAGGGTTTCTCCTGAGAGGCCTCTAGGATTACATTCCTAAGTTTACCTCAAGTGTTTGCCAGGAATATCTGGATTTTATTATCTGCACAATCTTTAATATATTGATAGTCATTGGAAATGAAAGACATCATTTTCTTAAGAGCATTCTGCTTTTAGTAGTGATATTTACACTCACACAATTCAGTGATTCTCCACTGCTGAAAATTAAATGAACTCTGGCCACAGGCTGCATTTTTTTTTTTTTTATTCAGGGTCTCACTTTGTAGTTCAGGCTGGCCCTGATTTACCAGGTAACTCTGGTGAGCCTGAAACTCACAGCAATCCTCCTATCTTTCCCTCCCAAGTTCTGGGATTATAGGCATGAGCCACCATGTCCAGCATTGTGGCATGTAGTACTGATTGTTGATGGGTGTGAGTCTCCACTCCTAGCACTGTAGTATGTGGTTACTAGGGATCAAACTCAGGTCCTTGCGCTTGCAAGGTATGGGCCGGAATCACTGAGCTAAATCCCTGGCCCAGCATTTTTTTTTAAAAAAGGAAAATGCAATCACACAATATGTGACCTTTTGGGTCTGGCTTGTTGTACATAGCACAGTATGTATTATATTTTAATTTGTTTTTAGGAACACAGAGATTATCTGTTTATAGAAATTTGAAAAATATTATGGAAAAATTGTATCTGTAATGTATATAAAATATGGAAGTAATTTCAGAATGGAATGATATATATATATACATTTACTTTATACTGTATGTATACATATTACAATCACATTTTCAATCATCTTTATTATTGATTAAAAATAGCTTCTATTACATGAGAGATATCAATTTTCAGGCATAAAAACTGATGCTTTAAATAGAATTTGGAATTGAAAACAAAAATCCTCTAAAATATTTCTTATAAGTAGCTTCAGCATATTTAATATTTAAAAAGCTTAACAGTTTCATGTTGAATTGCAAATGCATTTCATAGTAGCCACATGTCAAAGCATATCTATTTCCCAGCAACTAGGCAGTATCTAATGCTTTATATAATTCAGTACTAACATTACTGAATAGACTAATAAAAGAAGGATTTATGTTGAGCCTGCATCACATCAAATTTTACCAATATAAAATATAACTCAAATACAATTTCTTTAATTCAAGCATGTCCAGCTTAAATATATGTGAATATTTGTCTATGCACATGCATACATTTTATATTTCATCTATTATTTTTGCATAATGTTCAGACTTTTATTCACAGTTTGATTGATTTAATACATTTGATTTACATTTTGTTAAAAGATGTGGCTTAGTAAATATGAACAACAAAAAAAGATACTGTCAAAAGAAGATTGCTGTATTTGTTTTCATATTTGTGTTTATTAGTAAAATTGACCAGGCTGATAAAATCATCCTGATTTCTATATGGGGTATTTTATAATTTTTCTCAGTGTGACAGCTTGTTGTCACAGTTTATTAAATCTTTAAAAATTTATAAGCATTTATATTTTCAGAAATTTAAACTACTCATTGTCCTTGGGCAATCTTAATTCATGAGGATTTATGGAATATGAATCATTTACTATGAAATCCTAGGAGTTCAAAATTAAGAGAAAAAATGTTTACTTTGGAAGACTCTTAGTAAGTTAAATATTGCCAAAGAGGAAGTTGTTTTTGGAAACATGTTTTCTCCTGAGCAAATTGGATAATTCTTAAGTATCTGGTTATTATTTAGGATACTAGCCAAAAAATTTTATGGTAGCAGATTATTTTTTTCTCAGCTACTAATCCCATTCCATCCATCTAAATCTAATCAATTTGACAGCACCATATAGAACATGAAAGCCCTGTCCAAACCTCTGATAAACAATATTATGAAATTTAATAACAAAATGTCTTTGTAAACCACTATTTTGGGAGAATTTGTTATATAGCAATAACTGTGAAGAAATTATCTGGAAATAGATACTCTTGTAAGAAAAAAAAAAATGTGCCATTGACTTCAGGACCCATCAACAGGGACAAGCTTGCAGGGCTTTAAATAGATCATTGTTACGGGGAAGTGATGGGAAGGAAAACCCTCCCAAAAAACAGAAAAAATGCTCCCTTACATCGCGGGAGGGGCCCAGGGATCACACTGCCATTTAAGTAGTGTGGAAGAGTAAAAGTCACTAGTGAACTATCACATTTGATTAAGAAAATTTGCAGGCAAAATTTCGAAAATTCTACTTTATGTTTTGATGAATTTAGGGTAACGATCTGAGAATGTGGCTTCGGGACAACCGAAAAGACATCTCTTAAATGTTCTAAACTAGTTGCATAGATTTTAAAGAACCTTAAATGCAGAATCTTGATTCCCAACTGAAGTAAAACATCTCAGATAGCTCACAAAATATGAAGAGAGTTAGACTACTGGGTCCCCACCTTCAGTTAGAAAGTTCTCAAATTTCTATGGGAAAAGGGATACGATTAGGCTATTCAGTAGCAAAACATGGATAATATTTTATAGAAAATCGAACACAACTAAAAAGCCAAGGGAGTGAAATCAAGATGCACAAAGAATCACCTTTAAGGAGGTAGAGTGATCTAACTGGAGTTTATGTCTGCTAGAGTTTAAAATTCTTAAGAACCATCAGTAAAATAATCACAAAAGACTCAGTCTCAATATGTGTATTGTCACTTGTGAATGTTAAAATAGTGAAATACTCAGATATGTAAAATCTCAAATCTCTAAACTTCAATGTCATGAAAAATCACAAATCTGAAAGATTATAATATCCAAGATTGAAATAAAGCAAACCGTAATTCCTGCCAAAAGACGAACTGCAGCTCATAACAAGGTTTTGTAAGAAAATGGGAAAGCTAAGTGGGTGGGGATTTGTGCACTTTTGATTAAACGCAGAACAGCTGTATAATGCCGTTGAAGCTTGAATTTGACACCTAGAAATCCGGTGAAATGGTTAGAGATTTGCCGGCACAGTGCCCTCGGAGGGGACAGAGTGTGCTGGAGCGGTCTGAGGGAGACCTCAGGTGCAGGTGGGAAATGACTGTGGGGGTGGGAGCAGCGGCTCAGCGCTCTGTAGCACAAGTGCTACAAGGCAAAGAGAAAGGGAAAGGAAATGAATGTATCAAAGAAGCCATAACCCAAAAGATGAGAAAGCAACTATTTACTACAATGTAAGACTTCAAAATGTAGTGGACATGAAACTCCACCGGCTCAGAGAGAACTTTAGTGCACTTGCCCAGAAATTATCCTTGTAATATACTGTTTTATGTGTTGAATTTTCTTTCAGTCACATTTTTCTACTATTGTATTTATTCATATCTCCACATTTCTATTTATTCATTTTTAAATTTTTTGTAGTAGTACATGATATTTGTAGTACATAATGATCATCTTTCTCCCAAGGAGCCAGAACATGTATATCACATAGCTTAAGTTTCTTTGGATCCTTTTCCCCTCTCCATCACTCCATTTCTTGTTCCCTTCCATTCTGAACATCTCTCTAAATGGTCAGTATTACTCTTTTACAGTTTGCTGTGCTGTGTATTTCATCTTTCCTTATGTGCATTCAACTTCATATCATCCATTGTCTAAAACATGGTAATGGGAACCTGAGTCTCTGATGAGCTCACTCTGAAATGGATTAGAGTCTCTTCTGCTCAAAGAGTTATAAGATCACAAGAGATCTGATCTCCCCAAAGTAGATGTACACGAAGACTCATCTCTGTTCATTGTGGATGTCTTTGTTTTGTATATACAGTGTATGACAGCTTTTTATAACTTTCAATTTTAAGATTTCATTTTCTTTAGGTACACGGAATGATTGGCACTAGCTAAAAGCACACTAGCATGATTTTTTGTTTTTGTAAGACTGTTGATATAAAAGATACCAAAACTAAAACAACATGACAAAACACAATGTCTCTCAATAGTTTTAAAAGAAATAAATGAGCTGAAGTAATATTTTAAAATTTTAATAAATGTTATTCATTAGGAAGTTGGCAAGCTAAAGTGAATCACTAGTTCAGTATTTGTATGCATATCCACCCAGGCCTCACCTGATTCAATTAGTGCTGGAGAATGAATTGTTCAATATTTTCAATAAGCTTTTCTGAGAGATATGATTTGGAAAGTAAGAACACTAAAGCTATGTCCATGTACTGAATTGCTCAGATTGAATTAAATTTCATCACATATTTTATAGCAAATGTAGTACAAAAATTGTCAAGGGTAAACAGTGTATCCCTAGTATGTAAGGGAAGAAAAGAAAGATTACAAAAATATATTACCTTATTTCTCTAATACCCTGTAGGCTTTTGTAAGGCAAGAGACTTCAAGACTCCAAAGGTAATTTAAAAAGAAAAATATTCCTCCTTTGTTTGAGAATATTTTTCTCTCCTTGTTTAGGAAGTACGAAGAAGGAGGATGGAAATGGAGTCTTATAGTTTGACTCATTTGTAAATTGTAATGTCTCATGATTACAACAGACAAATGACACTTCTTAAAGTCTGTCTTGTGGCATTTTATCACCTTTTCCAGAAAGAAACAAATTACTGAACAATTGCTATGATTGCCTCATTTTTTCTTTTGGGATAATTCATTATCATAAAATAAAGACCATAAGGGAGGAGCAGAATGGGTGTGGAGTAGAGTCAAGATAATGTCACATGCTTGAAAACAGTGAGCATTTACATGGGATGTTTAGAATGCTGAATGGGTGAGAAGTAGGAATGGGGAAAGGGATCTCTTTAGTCTTTAACTAGACAGATTATGCAGGCAATTGTACATCCAAGAGGAAATAATTGAGAGCCATTGACAGGGCAGAAAAACGACAGATTTTAGGTAAATATTGAAAAGATCCCTGTAGCTTCGGGGTAGACATGGGTTTGGCAATCATGCAGCCATTGATGTCAGTTCTGTAAATGTTACAACCACAAACGTCAGAGGTAATCAATCTACAGAGCAGTGAAAACGTGATGAATTTGAGAAATATTTGAAAGGTGGTATGTTTCAATCTTGTGAATCACAGAAAATTTTGGGCATAAGAGAGGAAAGAAAGGGCTTATGCTTTTCTGGATGATTCACTGAAACTGCACACAGTTGAACAATGTTTGAACATGATGAGCTTTAGGAATTTGCACAGTTGAGGAAGATTACCTGAGTATATGTGTGAGAAACGAACCTATTAATTAGTGTGCAGTATCACTCACTGTCTAACTAATTTTGTTTGCTGCATTCTGGCATCTTCACATGCTGTTGAAGATTTCCATTTTGAAATGAAGTCACAGGTTATGTTAGTGTGGACTTTTTCTTCAGTAGTGTCAATGGAATTTCCAGTTCCTGAGCCAACTATTCCAGGAGCAGCTTCCTGACTCCCATCTGTCTGACTTAGGCCAGAGTGGCAGCCTTGCCTACAAGCCTGATATGTGGTATAATCCTTCTCTTCTACTTTTCCATTGATTTGATAAACGTACGGTTCCCAGTAGCAAGTGTCTACCTGTGTAATGGCCAATCTGGTTTCAGTTACATTTACTGGGCATCAAGTGAAGCAGTACTTATCACTACTTTAATTTCAAGAATGGAAATTTTGAGTTGTTCAATTAATCATTTTGTGTGTGAAGCCCATTGTTATGGTTTGAGTCTAGATGTCTCCCTGCCTCCCCATGGTCGTGGACTTGATCTAGAGTGTATGAAGCTAGAATTGATCAAAATACAAGGCTAGGCTCAAAGACACTAGGATTAAAGTTTAGAGTGCTATCCACCCTACATAATCTGAATAAGATAAAAGGGGGGGGGGCGAGACACTGTTCACTTCCCCCTGTTACCTTTACTGTCTAGTATGCACCATGTTGTATCTGCTCTGCCATGCCTGTTTGTCGTTCCTGCTTTGGAGTTGGCTGGCTATGGACTGACATCTCCATAGACTCTAAGCAAATGAACTCCTTTCTTTTTAACATTGAGTGTTGAGTGGTGTGTCTCAGCAAGGAGAGAAAAGTAACTGACACAGCCATGCATATCAGAATTCATTAAAGGACAAGAGACCGATAATGCATCCAAACAAGGGAAAAATTAATTGCATTTCCACCCATGATCACTTGAAACTAAACTCTTAATTTTGCAGATGGAGTGCTGAAGATCCACCCATATAGCAGTGCTTCAGGCAGGAGGGACTGAGTTCTGAGACAGACTACCTTCTCTTGACTCATTGGGCAATTCAAAGAAAAATAAGATGTATGGCAAAAACTTAAATTCTAATATTGAATCATGAGTAGTGAAGTAGGGATTTCTTGTGACTTTTCTGAGTATCGTGTTTCCTTAGAATTATGGACTAGGATGATGTATCAAAAAAAAAAAACAAAAAAAACCAAAAAAACAAAAACAAAAAAAACCCAAAGCAAAACAAAACAAAACAAAAACACCTGCTATTGTTATTGCTTTTTTCATAATGTACACACTGTCATTGAAAGGACCTCCCAAAATAGAATAGTGATGACAATTGAGAAGACATCAGATTAAAAGTCTGTAAGACTCAATCCCAGGGCCAAGTAGACATGGTCACTATAACTGCAACTGTGTTGGAATGTTACTCGGAGCACATGAACCTTGGTGATCTTTGATTGTAGATGGTTGATCATGGAGTACTTAGACTTGCAATATATGAACAGCTCATTAAAGAAGACTATACTTGTTTTAAATAACCAAATTGACTTTATGGCTGAGAAATGAAGGTCTTGATATAACTAGGCTGGAAGATTTATTACTAAATAGGTTGTTTTCTAATTTATGAAAAAGTTTTCGTATAAAATTTAAAGCTATCTTGTGGAGGGACCATCTCTCTCCATGAGTCATCTAGGGCATGGTTTCCTAGCAAAATTTCTTTTTACATTAATTTGCCCAGAATAAAGTTTCTCCTTACTCTCTTCCCTTCCTTTCTGTCCCTTTTTATTTCTTAATAATTTACACATTTATAGAAACTTCCTCTGGCTAAACCATGATGGTAATGTTGTGTTTATGGTATATATGTTTCAAAAATTCATTGGCAATTGAACAGGCTTAAAGAATAAACTCCGTGAAGAATATTCTAGAACAATAGTTTCAATTAGTGAAAGCTAGGATTCAACAATGGTTACAGTAGAAACACGAATAGCACAGAAGAAAAATAAAGCACATCTCCAATTGTGTCACCATGGAAAACAAACCTGAACAAGTCAAACTGTCTGTACAGTTACTCTAGGATTGTGCATGTGCAGAGGCACATATAGAGCTTGAAAGATAACACGTGGAGGAGAATCCACAAAACACTACGGAGTATGATTTGGTCACAAGCCCAAGTGTATTAATAATTAGAACATAGATAGAAACATAAAGTGTATTCTTTTCTGCTGAGAATTGTCTAAGCTTCTCTCTTCTATGTAGTAATATTACTGTTATATGTGGTACTTAGCCATGTGCACAAATGTTATCCTTGAACAAACGTATTTATGAGTACTTTTATTTTATTTATTTATTTATTTATTTATTTATTTATTTATTTAATTTTAGTTTTTTTTGAGACAGGGTCTCGCTTTGTAGTTCAGGCTAGCCCTGAGCTCAGCCTCAAACACATCACAGCAATCCTCCTGCCTCTTGCTTCCTGAGTGCTGGGATTACAGGCGTGAGCCACCATGCCTGGCACTGTGGTATGTGGTACTGATTGCTGCTGGGGTGAATCTCCACATCCAGTATTGTATGTGGTTAACCAAGGATGGAATCCGGATCCTTGCACTTGCAAGACAGGCACTGAAAGCACTGAACTAAATCCCCGGCCCCAGGAGTACTTTTAAAAGTATGAACTTTAGAGCATACAGTCTCAAGGAGTACAATGTTATTTTCAAGGAGGAAAGAATGGATTCTGAGTGTGTGAAGAAGTTTCTTGGTATTTTTCCACAAATTCAGTTATGTGTTTTATAAAAATATTCAATATATCTTGAGGATATCCTCATAAGTGAAATAAATAGGTCACAGAGAGGTACATATTGCATCTTTTCTCTGGTATGAGAAAATAAAGATGTAAATGAGTCCTAGAATTGTATGTTATATATTGTGAAATAGAAAATGCTCAAAGTAAAATGGGGAGAAGGGGGGAAAATGATGAGATTGTAACAAAAAAGTAAGGAAACAAATTTTATGTATATGGGGGGGCGGTAGGGTGGGTAGGGCTATGGGAAAAAATGAAAATTAAGTTGTGTCTTATACTGGTACAAATCCCCATTATGGAGTGCAATCATGATGCATATATGTAATGTTCCAATAAAGATTAAAAAATTTAAAAAAATATATTCAATATAACTAAAGTATTAAAAGTTCACATAGAGCAGTTAAGGAAAAAGATGTATGTAAAGGCTCCTTACAGTGACATAATGAAAGAAAATTTGCTTCAAAAATACTGCTTTAGGGACAACTGAAGAGAAAAACTACTGTAAAATTTATTCATTTCTTTTCATGTCTGCTGTCAACTCTTGATTAATCATGTTAATCTTAATGTGGAGGGATGAAGCATAGCAATTATATGAGTTCCAGGATGTTACAAGCCAAAATATATTTAGAATTCACATTTTTAGCTTTTTTAGTAGCTGCTCTTGGGATGTACATATAAAGCATACGATATAAGCTGTCTTTACTCAGCAAATGATCACTGAAAACTTCAGTGAGCAGAAACCACAAAAAGACTTGATACGTGTGAGAAATGTTTCTTGTAAGGAAAGAGATTGTGAAAACACATTCTAAATGCACTAGAGAACCTCGGCCAAGGGAAGGGATTAAACCTTATCTTAGCACAGAGATTAATTTGGCTGTTTTTACATTACCTGTGCTGGCGATTCAAATGCCAGGCCAGAGAATAGAGTGGCTGAGAGAGGAGATGTGGGAGTTCTCATGGAGAAAGAAGGGAGGTTGCATTAATCTAAAGGCCTGGGGAGAGAAGAGCCCCAAGGATTGGAAGAATTCACAGAGAAGCATATGTCTTAATGTGGTCCCTACTTTAGAGAGAAAATAGTACTTCACTAACTTTTGTAGGTGAAAGGAGTGGATGGGCTTCACAAATGAAGACTGCCCAGGAATTATCTGTGAATATTTGCGCCTTATTGATTTAATGTTGGTATTTGCTACAAACTTAATTATTATTAATTCATTCTCTTAATATAACTTTGTCAAGATCCTCCATCTTATGCTTTCCTTAGTCTCCAGAATGTGGGCAATATTCCAAGCAACTACGAAGGAGGATTTTTAGGAGCTGGATATGAGTTCTAGGAATATGTTGGTGCCAGTAAGAGGTGTTTCTTCATGTTCATAAAGAGAATAGTTTGTTATCAAACCTCCATGAGACTAAGAAAAATGACTTTTCTTTGTCCTAAAATCAAATTTCCAAGTAATAAACTCATATTCTATAGTACACAGGTTCATGTGTCTTTGTGGCATATGTGTCGAGTGCACTTTCCAGTAGAAGTTTTCCATTGACTTCGTAAGTAGTAAGACTAGCTTGACTCTCACATCTGTTTTCTTTTCAGAGAAAGTGAGGCCCAAGCCTTGGTCCTTATCAGTCTGGTTTGTTGGAGCCCTTCAGAGGCAAAGTTATTTGGGTTGCTATTTTGTACTTAGACTGGTAATCTCCTCCCAGCAACAGAAAATTGTGATTAAACTGGTCTAGAGAGCTTCAGTGTTCACTTTATCCCAGTCATCTGTCAAAGATGCAGCAGAGCTATTTGAAATTTAAATCACTTGCCAAGTTCTTAAAATTAATTGACATGCTCAGTTCACAACAAGTAAAAATTATGACTAATGCCAATCATTTTGCAGAGTGCAATTCCCAGTCCTGCTGCCTGTTTTTCAGGTAGAAGATGAGATGATGTCTTGGAGGGTATATTTTCAGGACACTCAAATTCTCTTAGAAAAATGTGGATGATGATAACCATAATGATGACAATATCCCTATGAACTGCTACAAAACTCTGATTGTTTTCTTTTATGAGATGGTCAACATGGTAGCAACAATTCAGCTGGCAACAAAGCCCTCTCTACAAAGTCTTGCTCTAGAGAGATCTACATGGAGGTAATACTCACTTTCCATTACAAATTAACTTACAGAGTAGACAGAGAGAGGAGAATTAAATTAAGTGATATACATCTTTTCCACTTAACTTCAAAACTTTTCTGCTCAGCCAAAATATTTTTAATGCCAAAACACAATGCAATTAACTTCTAAATGTGTTTCTCAAAAGGAAACTGTATAAAGATGTATGGCCCAAGAGATGAGAGAACCATAGAAAACTCCATTTTTTTCTTTTGTCATTAGCACCTCTTTATGTTTTGCATTGCTTCTACAATAGATTTGGAAATATGCTTTTTAAAATTCAAATCTTTATTGGTATATTATGAATAGATATCATCATCTCATTCAACATTGAGAGTTTGACACAACTTGATATAACACAACTTGATTCTCATTTTTCCCTATCCCGCACCCACCCTGCACCTCCACACCCCCTATATACATAAGTTTTGTTTCCTGTTTTTTTATTACTATCGCCTCCTTTTTCTCCTCATTATTTACCGGTACACCATCTTTCCTTTTAAATATTTTCAATTTCACAATATCAATATGCTGTTAACATTGTGTTCACTTAACAACTCTGTATTGCAAATGCATAATTATGGTTTTTGTGCAATTCTTTACACAAAACTACCTTTCTGAAGTAGAACTGTGGAGAGAGCCTTTTTGAGACAGAGGGTTTATAAGGAATATCTTGTGGATAAATACTTTTAGTAGAGATTTATTCATACTTCTAATGGGGTCACTAAGGTGTCTAACATTCACACATACTTATTTTTATGCAGGTATGACCATAAATAAGTCCATTCATGAGTAATGCTTATGAATGACAATTCAGAGCACATTTGTGCTATCAGTCAGTGATTGCTCAAGCATGGAATTAAAAATCTTTCAGACCAAGCTTACTGTGGTGTTTTGTTTGGCTAAAACTAGTACTAAATGAAAAATAAGACAGTAAGGTCAAAATGTTAACAGAAACAATATTAATATTAAAAGGCTTTCAAGCCATCTGAAAAAGAAGTAGAATAGATTACTGAATCTATAGATGTGAAGGACATGGAAATGAAGTAAGTCACTAAACACTATGATGACACCTCAAAAAAGTGACTATATCTTTCCAGGAACTTAATGCATTGTAAATAAGAAAAGACCAAAAATATATTTTTGGTAAATATTGTAAAAGGACAAGAAAATGAGATGGGGCCAGGATTTAGCTTAGTGGTTCCAGCATCTGCCTGGCAAGCGCAATGTTCTGAGTTTGATCACTGCTAACCACACCACAATGCCAGGTGTGGTGGCTCACACTTCTAATTCCAGCACTTGGGAGGGAGAGGCAGAAGGATTGCTGTGAGCTCGAGGCTGACCTGGGCTTCATAGTGAGCTTAGTGCCAACCTGAACTACAAAGCAAGACTCTCTTCTTTAAAAAAAGGGAGGGAGATTTTCTTTCAAATTATACATATTTCTTTTCAATTCCCATGAAAAATATTACTGGGAAATCTAGTTAGTTTGGGTGATAACTGCAGTTTAATATTTTTTTATTTGAAATTATACTTATATAATCATAAATATCATATAATGAATTCTAATTTCTTATGGAGAATTATTCATAAAAATGAGCATTCTTCAAGAAAATTGTTTTCAATACAGCTTGAAAAATAAATACTTTTCTTTGTGCAGAGCATAATCCTACCCATGAAGGTTTGAGTAAAAAGTGAAACTCATTTGAGCAATGTTAATTGAATTGTAAAATTAATCACTTGAATCACATTTTAGAGATTGTTGCATTAATTTAAGACAATAACTGGGACTCAGAATTGCAGAAATGAATCAAACTACAAAGCAGTGAAGACTGTAGAGTGAATCCACTTGTGCTAAGACCCACTAGCAAAGGGTTTTTAGTAGAGCATGTGAGCACCCGCGTATTTCTGGCATACTCTTACGTGGTGCTTCAGGGTGAGATGTGTTAGTTGTTAGTGGAACAATGACAAATACATTACCTTACAGAGGCTTCAATCACAAAATTTAAATAGTGTCACAGCTTGTATTTGGATGTCTCCCCCAAGCCTCATGCAGACAAGGTAGGACTTTTTCAGACGTGGTTGAAAGTGGAATGTGTGATGCTGGGGTTAAGGGCATGTGATTGCTAAACCACTACACATGAGTGATTCATTTGGGAAGGGCTACACTGGCTGCTGGACTTCAAACTCCAGAAGACATATGCTATGGCATGACAGAAAGTTTACCTATATTTTGCTCATATCCAGGGACTTTCCCTGAGACTGAGACTGGGGTGGTGGGATTAATTGATCATGCAGAAGAATTTGCATGGCTACTGTTGGGGCTTTTAGACAGATGTATATTGAGAATCAAAAGCAAAGAGCTAAGCAGAATTATTTAAAACATTTTGAGTTTGACCAGAAAGGAAGCTCCAGTACAACTGTGGACTGTAAAGACAGAGCAGAGTAGAAATTGATTGCTGAGAAGGAACAGGAGAATAGAAAAGATGGCCTAAAGACATCACAGGAAGCAGCAGGACTCAACCCTGTACAGTCTCAGAGTTGTAAAGGTGAAAGATGTTGCTTTTAGAAAATAGCCCCAGAGTATCATGTTCCAGAATAGCAGCAGCCTAAGGAAGTTGTTCCAAAGTGGCAGCGATGGCCTATAGAAGTTGTTCCAAAATGGCACTTAGGGATAGTGTTTTTTGGAATCAATTTCATCGACCCTCGATCTTTACAGCTAAAGGAATGGAAAGACGTGGTACTATTGCTTCAGCTGGCAGCAGGCCTTGGCATCCTTCATGAGGTACTGGTTTTATGTGCATGCAGAATGCAAGAGCTGTGGGCTCGGGAAGGCTTCCACCCAGATTTCAGAAGAAGGACCGGGAGGCCAGACAATGTGCCCCTGAGAAGACAATGTATGAAGCTATGAGTGTGAAGCCAAAGTTTCAGCAGAGACTCCAGAAGTTTGGAGAAGCCAGGAGCATGGATGGCCTGAGCAAAGCGGAGGGACAGAGCTGGCCCAAGAGAGAAGCCATGGGAGCTGCAACCACCCTCAGTGCTGCGGGAGCGAAGCCACCCAAGCCTTTGGAGTTCACAACTTGCCACAGATTGTTTTGGATGCTGGAAGTGGAACCATGGGATTAAATGTTTATCCTGCTAGGTTTTGGACTTGCTTTGGTCCAATTCTTTTGCATCCCTCAATTTATAACTTTTGGAATAGAAATGCCTATTTTGTGCCATTGTTATTGACAGTGTTTAATTTTCTTTATTTATACAGGGGCTTGTAGCTAAGAGTTTTTCTTAAATCTCAGAAGAGACTTTGAACTTGGACTTTTCAGCAATACCAAAACTATTAGGTCTCTGGCAACTCTTATACATGGACTAAATGCTCTTTTGCATAAGGGGATATTCATTAGTCTCCAGGGGTCCAAGTGTGGAATGTTATTGTTTGTGTTTGGATGTTCCTCAAAGCTTCATGCAGATGAGCAGGGACTTTATTTTTCATAGATAGTTGAATCTGGAATATGTGGTAATTACTGGACTGCTACACATGGGTGAACAGTTTGACGCCGCCCCAGTCCTGGTAGTCTGAATAGGACAAAAGGGGCCAAAAGATGTTGTTAAACTGTCTCCACTGTTGATGTTGCCACTGTGAGCTGTGAGCACCATGAAATCTCCTCTCTCTGTCTCTCTGTCTCATCTCTCTCTCTCTTTCTCTCTCTCCCTCTCTCTCTCTCTCCTATTACCTTTGCTGCCTTGTGTTTCCCTGTTTGCCATTCCTCCTGGGAACCAGCTGGTTATGGACCAAAAGTTCTCTGATCTATAAACCAAATAAATCCCTTCCCTTCTAACTTTGGGTGTTGGATATTTTGTCTCAGAAAAGAGAGAAGGGTAACTAATCCAGAGAGCCATAACTTTAAGCAAAATACTGAAAAGTAAAGAAGACAAAAGAAAATTCAATAAATTAAGAAGATAAATTGGAAGTCTACTTTATAGATCAGCATAAAGAGAGAGTGGGACCTTATCAAAAATAAACAAAGTAATACCAAAAATGACATCATGCACTGTGAGTTCATTCCTGTAGTGTAAATCATGGGATTATGTGTAGTGAAGGAATCGCAAATAATTTGGTATGAAATATAGGTGTTTTGAGATATGTATGATTTTAAAAATAATTTATTAACCAATTAATTATTGAAGACAGAAATAAAAGATACAGAAAGGCATAACTAAAAAGTGTAAGAAATTTTCACAGATTGAAGTATAGAGAATGTAACTACATCTAAGGTATACCTGGTGTTAAGAAATGAGGATATAATATTAAGTAACATTATTAGCAGATAAACATTAATCATAGATTTAGAAAGCAACAAAAATCCCTAACAGAACAAATAAAAGTACATCTGCTTATATAATGAAAATGAGAAGCCAATACTAATGGCTATTAATAGTAATGAAATTAACTCATTGCAAGACATTATAAAAATTTTGGAGGGCTGGGGATTTAGCTCAGTGGTTCCAGCACCTGTCTTGCAAGTGCAGGACCTGGGTTCAACCTCTGGTTAACCAAATACAATACTGGGTGTGGAGACTCACACCCAGCAGCAATCAGTACCACATACCACATACCACAGTACCAGGTGTGGTGGCTCACATCTGTAATCCCAGCACTCAGGAGGCAGAGGCAGGAGGATTGCCGTGATGTGAGTTTGAGGATGAGCTCAGGGCCAGCCTAAACCACAAAGTGAGACCCTGTCTCAAAAAAAATTTTTTTGGAAATGGAAAAATATCTTGAAAACCAAACTAATGCTAAGTTGGTGTAGTGGATAACCTCAAGAGTTCTATACCTGATCAAGGATAGATTTTATAATTTAAAACTTTCTACAAATAAAACTACTATCCCAAGTGGCATTAAATACTTACAGAAGTAACATTAATTATACATCAACTTTTTTTTTTTTTACAGAGAGGAGAAAAGAACATTTCCTAACTGGTTTTTGAAGCCAGAATAATACTAATATTGCATATTATTTTAATACTGTAAGAAAATGAAATCATGGTACAATATCAAAAATTAAGATAGTGATAAAACCCTAAACCAAATATTGGAAAATTAAATTCAGCTATGGCAGAAAAAATAGTGAATTATGATTAAGAGAGGTTTTTACAGGAAACATAGGATACTTTGCTATTTGGAAATCCATAAGTACATTTTATAGTAT
This sequence comes from Petromus typicus, assembly GCA_004026965.1. Lineage (NCBI taxonomy): Eukaryota > Metazoa > Chordata > Mammalia > Rodentia > Petromuridae > Petromus > Petromus typicus. The sequence goes on along the minus strand of PVIR01003722.1, from coordinate 14,005 downwards.
TAAAAGAACACAGAAGAAAAATCATATAGCCCATTTAATGAATATTAAGATAGTAATAAATAAAATTCAATATCTCTTTATAGTAAAAAAAAACCAACAATAACGCAGAGGGGGACTCCCTTAACTGATAAAGACTCTCTCAACTTTATTAGAAACCTACAGTTAACATGATTCTTAGTGTTGAAATATTCAAAATTTTCAAGTTAAAAAAAGTCAAAATTGGCCATTCTCCATCCGTCTTTTTTAGCACTGTATGGAAATTTTCACTGAGAAATAAGGTAGAAAGGAGCTGGAGGCAGACTGGAAAGAAATTGCTAGGACTTAATAGTTTCCATGAACAGATTTTTTCAGGAAAAAAAAATATTTGGCAAATTTGTACTAGAACTACCGAATAAAGTTTTTCAATTTAGGATATATGTCAATTTTATAAAATGCATTATTTTCCCATATATGAATACATGATTGGAAAATAGATTCTAAATTATAGTACACATATTTCTAAATTGTATCTGCTGAGAAGACAGAATCATTGACATCTTGGTGACAATTAGAGAAATAAAGTATTGTTCTAGGGCTGAAACAGGTAGTGCATAAGGTGAGCCTAGGATGTCATATCTCCAGTGCACACGGGGTGTGGGCAAATAAAGTGGGGGAAATTAGAAACAAATTTTAAAGGTATACTCTGCGCAGCCTTTGCAAATGTTTTGCAGATCTGAACTATTCTAAAATAAATGTTATTTTTAAATATTTAAAATATAAGCTTTACAAAACCACATAATATTTAAAACAATGTAATAGGAAATTCCAAGAGCATAGCTGAAAGTTCTTGAAAGAGTTGTTATCAAAAACTAAATAACATTAGCAAAATATTCACCTTCAGTATATTTGATGTAAATACCTGTATAATGAAAACAAATGAATGGTAAAGATAAAAAAAAAAATTTCTGTATACAAGACATATGAGGCATTTTCTGAAAATACCTGACCTTACTTAATCAAGAAAGTACATGATAAGCAGAAGTTAAATTTAACAAATTAAAATTAAAAGTGGAAGGCCGGGGATTTAGCTCAGTGGTTCTGGTGCCTGTCTTGCAAGTGCAAGGTCCTGGGTTCTTAACCCCCGGTAACTACATACAATACTTGGTGTGGAGATGTATGCCCAGCAGCAACAAGAACCACATACCACAGTGCGTGTTGTGGTGGCTCAGGCCTGTAATCCCAGCACTGGGGAGGCAGAGGCAGGAGGATTGCTGTGATGCGAGTTTGAGGCTGAGCTCAAGGCCAGCCCGAACTATAAAGTGAGACCCAGTTTCAAAAATTATTAGAAACAAAAACTACTTTTTTAAAAAATTTAACTTTTAAAAAGTCTATAATGTTCAATAGTATTTAAAGCATTTAAGGAAATTGTAATGAACTTTTTAGAGAATCTCATTCTTACTGAGGACATATAACTCAAGTATGAAGGAAATATACAATTTAATGTTCTTATAACATATGTAATAAAATTTTGATGACTATATGCTAAAGATAAATAAAACTGCACTCAGGTGAGAATGGTTAGCACATTAAGTTAATTAGATTGACAAATACTGGGAAAGGATGAGTTTAATAGTTACAAGAGATTAGAATTTACACTATCAAAAAACAAATATTCGAAACTTGAATTAACTTATTTTACCAAAAAGGCTTAAAAAACTTAGAACAAAATGGACAGAAAGCTCTGAAAAAAAAAAAACTTAGAACATCTTCTTGAAAGAGTAGTAAACAATAACTTTAAATAGAATTAGTACTGTATTAAAAAACTAAGTGAGAGGAAACAAGTTATAGTCTAGATCAGGGGAGGAGGTTTAAAATATTTGGTCAGTTAAGAAATAGAAGACTTACTTATGTTCCATGTTAGAGACAGATACCTGAAGAAAATATTCAGCTTCACTTTATATATGAATTCTCAGATACAAAGACATTCACGTGTGTACATGATTACATGTAATTTGAAACTTTTCTCAGTCACTTTCTGGTCCTTGGGACAAATAGCTCATATCCCGAAGCTAAAGGAAGAGAAGTCTGTTTTAGTTCATGTTTCAGCCCATAGTCCCCCGGGTCCGAGGTGCACGGGGCCCGGTACTGGAGAGCTGCTTATGTTATGGTAGCCAGGAAATAGAGGGACAAAGGAGGTGGCAGGAAGGGAGAGAGATTTTCCAGATCACATTCCCGAATGGCCTGCCTCTTCCCCACAGATCACACTCATTTACAGCAAGTTAGCTATAGCTGTCCCATAAGCCCCCACCTCCAAAAGCGCTGCCTGAGTGTGCCCTAGGCCTATGTGGGGCATTCTCTACCCAGGGCTCAGGACTTTGTCTCAATTTCAGTGGACTTGTTTGAATTAGCTAATGTATATTCAAGAATAAAAATAAGTTATATACAGTGTAAGAAATGTGAGTGCAATTTAAAACACTTTAAAACATATTCACATAAAATGAATTTAATTAAATATATTAACACAGCAGTGGGATATTACTTTGTTGTGGGTTTACAATGATAATCCTTACAAAAAATACATCAAATTAAAAGGGCGAGGAAGCATTTCACAACTTTTCTGTTGGAGATGTGCTCACCAGGCCTCTGCAGTTTTTGTTTGAGGACAGTGTCACCAAGCTACTCAATTACTCAGGCTGGACTAGAATTTGCAATCCCTGTGCTCAGCCTCCGAGAATGCTGAAACTATAGATGTGCAATGCTATGCCAAGCAAGAGATGCAACTTTCCCCATTCCTGCATAGATGGACTCTATATCAAAGCTGTTCTAGGTGGTAGTTTTAAAAATTTACAAATACTGAACCTTCTTATTTTGGTGGAAAGAATAGCCCATGCTTAGGAGTATGAAATAATAAAAGAAGGGTACCAAGGTAGGTGCATTACATCTGTGATTCTTAAACCACGGGATATTTATTAACACTCACTGTGCTGCTATGGGTCATAAAGGGAAGAGTAAAATGCGCTACTAAAAACGACTTCAGAGGGAATAGATAAAAATGGCAAGAACTACTGTGCCGCAGAAAAGAAATAAAACTGAGCAAGGTTCACTGTGGGAGCATGTCAGCAATATTCTGCAAGCTTTTGTAGAATACGATACCATAAAGGAAGTGTTCTAAAATTATAGAAGTTAAAAAATTTGGCTGGCACAGTCGTATCACACAGTGTATTATAACCACATAAGTGATAGACTGATGAACTATCTCATAAAAACATAAACCTTCTCTTTGTGCCAAATCCCTTCCCCCTTTTCCAGAAAGATGTGTGAAGCTATAAACCTTTCCAACTCTGGCTTGTACAAAGTATTTTGTTGCAGCAATCTTGCAAAAGAGAAATACAGAGAAACATCTCAAGGATTTTAGGATGTTATAGCCTGTATAAAAGGAATTAAAATCAGAAACCTAGAAGGGCTGTTTGGAAATCTAGGACAACAAAGTACAGGCAGTTCTTTCCTCTCCAGCTGATCTGGACGGAGCATGTACAATGTGGGAATGTACATACAATGTAAATCACAAGCACATATTGTCACAGTGAATATACCAAACCAGAAACAAAATCCTAAGCCCTTTAGAGGTGTGCATGCACCAGACCACGCTGGTTACACAAGCAATTTAAAAGCATTTTTCTATATTTATACTCCATGATATACAGTCATGTTATATACCATAATTACAATAAATCTGTATAATGCACAAAAAATGTGAGTTTATTTCTTTGCTACTGATGCTTGTAGTGTAGTCACACTGAATTTGAATAGAACCATAGAGATGCTACTAAACGACAACATACTATATGTATTACGGGAACAACATTTTAAAGAAAATGGTGTCTGAAAGTCTTTTTATGTAGAGAATGAATCTCCTACACATAAACCCACATACTCCCCAAACAAAACTGGCATAAGTTTACTTTCCTTGGAAAATTGATTATGGAGTGATCCTCAAGCATTTAAAAATGATCATAATCCTCTATCCATAATTAAACTAATACATCTTTAAACATCCTGTCATATTTTAGTTAAAATAACCTTGAAAATGGAAGCAAATTACTCTTTCTAAATTTAGGGATAGAATGTAATTCTAGATCATTCAAGAACAATCGCACGTAGTTTCAAATAAAAGCTGCTAGGAAATTTTACATATATTCAGTTTCATATATCTATTTTTTCCCTTAATTTAAACTAAATTGCTCACTAAAAGCTTCAGGACAAAGAGATATAATATGATCCTTAGAGAAACTTATAAAATTCAAGCTAAATTTAATCTTTAATAATCATTGTTATTTTATTTGGCTTTAATAATGATATATACAATCTTCCTGAGTATAAAATAATGTTAAATAAAAGCATATAGTGTTATTTTTATAAATAACTTTGTAGATTCTTAAAAATCTTTATGCTGTTCAGGTATATGCTAAATTCATAAAAGGTAACAGTCTTAGTTACTTCTCTTACTGCAGGGACAAAAAACCTGATAGTCACAATTATGGGAGGATAGGCTTATGTCAGCTCACAGTTTGTAGAGGTTTCAGTCCATACTTGCCCGATGCTCAGACAGGAAGGCATAGCCAAAGGGCACCACAGAGGAGGATCAGTCCATGGTATGGCAGGCAGGAGCCAGCAGCAGCAAGCCTCATTCCTTTTCATCCCATGCATGGTACAAGCCTTTTGGGTGGTGCTGCCCAAACCCAGGGTGGACCTTCCCATTATCCTCATCGAGAACTCTTAAACCAATTTAGTTATCAAACACTCTTAATTCATGTTCACAGATTCTAGATACAACTACCACCAAAAAGTCTCACCTTTGAGTGCATGAGGTTTTGGGGGCCATCTAGATAAAAGCTGTAACAGTGACCCAATTGAATACTTAGTTGCATAAGTTAATTTGTGTGCAGAATAATTAAATATCAATTTTTTACTGATTGCTTTGTATATGGCATAAAAGTGCATTGAGAAAAACTAATAATTTCCATAGCAAAACTTTATTTTTATGATTAAAATTAGATTTTTTGCATTGGAAAAAATTAATATTGTTTTTTCTTGATCTTTTCTAATATATTCTTTCTAAATGAAACATTATTTCCTGTAGTTGACTATAATTTTGTTTTTCTCATTTCAATGTATAAAGTTCATTTTATTAAGGTTTAAATTGTGTAATATCAACAGAAAACTTTCCATTCATGTGAACATACATTAGTCCAGTATAAAACATGTTACAAGTCACCGTGCTTACCATGGTTGTTTCCGCAATAGAGCCAAAGCTGTTTATGAATATATTGCATGTGACATTAACTGGAGGACCTGAAAAATATTAAAATAGTGATATTAGGACAGTTTTCAAATAATTCCTTGCTTTCTGTTAGTGGCTTTAAAAAACAGAAGTTTCATTAATGAATGAAGATGGTCAAAACTGATGGAAGCCATTCTGCGAAATAATCCGGATTGAAAGTCCTAAGAACTAGGAGTTCCTTCAGAGTGATGCTGACTATTATATAGGGCTTTTAACCTCTCTTCATCTCATTTTCCTTCATCTAGATCTATTTAATGATTCTGTCAATGTCTGATTTAGTAAATCCAACATATGAACCCCTCTGTGGACAGTTTCTTTTGATCTTTTCCCTAATATCTATGAGCTACACTTTTCTGTTTCTTTGTATGTCCATAAAGTTTTGGAGACTTGGATAGGCTAGATAATAAAAGATGGCAATACAGGATGTCAGACCTCTGTCTCTCTTCTATTTAGTTTTGCTGCTTATTTTTATTGATGTTGATTGTGATTTAGTGACTAACCTAGACTAATGCAGGCAAATCTGTAATTCCAGTATGGAACTCCAGTATGCCACGGAAATCTCTGCTTAATGAGCTCAAGACTCAGAAAGTCCCCTAATTACTGAATCTATCATTCTCTATCAAGCATCTGCATGTTTGGAGGCACAACATCAATGTTCAAGCAGTTTTGCTTTTTTCTTACCCTTTCCTCCTGCATAGTACAAAGCCTGAGGTCAGCTAGACTGAGGCCCTTTGTAGACTCCGCTGGACACGGGCTGTGCTGTGTATCCACCCGTATCCCTAGATAGGTTATATATAACACATCAGACCTTTCCCTAAGATAAATGCTGCATTTCCCACTTTTGATTCAGTTTTGTTTAAACTCTTTTGGCCCCAAATGGCATCACAGATTTAGGTAGCTGTGTTGTTAAAACAATTTTCTGATTCTTTTCAACAACTGTCCTGGGAATAGAATTTTTTCTCAAGTGAATTTTTTTAATGAAAAGAATTCATGAAGAGTGCTTTCCATGGGGCTGTTTGAGGGCTGCCAGAGAGGTCACACAGTGACAGGGCTGTGGCCTGGATTTCTGAGCTGCTCCAAACTTGCCTGGTGTCCAGCAGCCAGAGAACACAACTGTACTCCACGCGACATCAGAACTGGCAAGTGAGGCTGAGTGAAAATGTTCTCTGATATCAAAGACAACTCATCAGTTTTCCTTGTAAAACCACTAGCCTGGTGGCTGGAAGCTGGGATTAATTTTTAGAGTTCTTAATATTTATTCTAAGAATTTTGCCACTTATTGTTGTTTTTTTTCCCTACTTTCAGAAGAGTGAACTTGCAAAGATCCCCACTCAGCTGGCCTATGAAGCCCTTATAAACATCTGGTTTACACTAATCTATAGAGTTTTTAAAGCCCCATCAGTCAGTCATTCCTTTACTGAGCATCAAAAGCCAGTTTGTAGCAACCAGAAGACACAAAGAGACGATCCGTAAGCAAAGCAGGAAAGTTTGGAATCAATAAATTGTTGCCAAGTGTTGTGCTGCATGTTTTACAGATGCCACTTCATAGTACATGATATTCTATCACATTGAGCTTAGGAAACCACAGTACAGAGAGAATTCATCAGTTATCGTAGGTAATATAGGGAGACAGGCAGATCCAGTTCCAAGAATCCTTCTTTTCTGCCGTGTTATTCTTTTGTATAATATTTATTACGTGACATTTAAGACAGTCCATGATATGGACCCAAACTTTATTATTAGTCTGATAGCAGTATAAATAAAAACAGTATTGTGAAGTGGGTTAAACAAACTCTGATTTTAGCTTAACATGTTAGTCAGATAAAGCCACTCTCTCCCTTTCTGTCTCTGTGTTGTGTGTGTGTTAATGTGTGTGTCGCTGTGGACTGAACTTTGGACAATCCACATGCTAGTCAATCACTGTTCCACTGATCTACAGCCCCGAGCTCTTTTATTAGTCTTATTACTCCTTCTCTACATGTCATTTTATCTTATGAGCTAAGGTGGAGATTAAGAAGTCAATAAGAGAATTTCAAAATAAAATATGATTCATAGTTCCCTAAGTCATATGCATATCAAAAGAAAATCCTTACCTAATACAGATGTCCAGTCTCACCTTCTGACTTAGTTGGTATGGGATGGAACGAAAACATCAGCACTTTTAAAGCTCCCTATATCACTCGAGTGTACAACCATGTCTAAAAGACTGTGGTATAAGGACTTCCATAGTGGGAAGTATATAGGATCGTCAGACAACTGAGGAAATTCTTCGAGATACAGAAATGGAGCAGGAAACTGAAAGTGTGAGATTTCACTGTTGTAAGCTTCCCTATGATAGTTTGGGTGAACATCAATAAGGAAATGGAGTTGACATTATATATGTGAGATCCTCAAATTTGTTAAATATGGATAATTTCTAGAACACAGAAATTGAACATACAAAAATTAAATTCATCTAACATAAAGGATGAGTGTTCAAGAACAAGAAAACTTGAGAAAAGTTTATGTTGCTCATAGTAGTCTGATTACAAATAAACAGGATTTTTCAAAAGTTTTCATTAGTTGTTTATATTTACATATTACTTGTAAGGCAGAGCATTGTCTTCTACATCACTCTGTAGGACAAATATAATTATACTTCCACCAAACGGAAGTAAGCGGTCACAGTGAACTGATAAAATTAGTTGTTCTTTATGTAATATAAGGCTAAAGTGTTGAACTTTAAAAATATTCAAAGACTTATGGTATCCTTGAAAAGCTAAAACTAGTATTGAATGTTTTGGAGAAATTTTTCTCCTATTTTTCCACCTAGCTAAAACTCTACAATTTTCTTTTTCTAGTTACAGAAATATGATTTAGGGGACATTACTTAGTTTGAGATAAATTCTACTGTGCTCCACTGATTTCCCTTTAAATGAAAGAAAATACGAGAAGAGGAACATTGGATTGCTTCACCTCCTAATAAAATGATGGTGACAGAAACTCCGTGTTGAGAAATATGGTCCCAGAAGAAGCAGAGACTAGAGGACCATTCACTCTATCTGACTATATTCACTGCTGACTCTGAAATAAGTAAAACAGAGGGGAAAGTGATTTTCCTTATTATAATTTAACAAGGAGAAAGATCTTCATGTGTTGGACTTTAATTTGCTATGACAATTTAAAACAAGTTGAGACATTCATTAATATATTTTTTGTCTTAACCTTTTGAATTTAATTACTATCTATTGAATGGTGAATAATGAAATGGAGGCAAAAGTTCAGCATATGTTGCAGAGTTTTGAAGTTAATAATGTCAGTTCTGCTACATTTAATGCTTCTTATAAGCTAGTACAGTATGGTACAATTTCAGAATTCCAGGATATTTCAGGAAGGAACATTGTAATACAGGGGGTGGAAAAAACCCTTAAATATTTTTGTTTTCTTCCTAAAATGCAATAGTGGTCTCCTTAGTTGGAAAGAAATTTCTATAGGAAGATTCACAAGTAACATAAAGAAAATAACACGTTTCTATAGAAGATCAGTGGCCAGAGAGGTAACTTATTTAGACCTTTAATGATAATCAAGTAAATTTCATGTGAGAGTAAAGTAACTCACAGTGGTATCAGCTTTGCATATCTTATTGTCTTGGTTATCAGCATATTTTTTGCCTGCATTTTATAACATATGAAAATGCTAGCTGGTTTTCATTTGTGTACTAATTATCTATTTCAGAAGAAAGTAGAGATGCACTTGGGTACCAATTCGTAATTATGAACTTCAAAAAATGTTAGACACTCTTTTGAAAACATACACACACACACACAAACACACACAAATGACTTAAAATTTATTTTAGAAATGTCAAAGGATAACAGAATTTGGAAATAGAAGTTACTGTTTTACATTAGAGAGTCTCATCAATGTGATACCAAGTTACTAAAAACTGATTTCACGAAACCTGTGCAGACCCTCCAGGTTCTTGTGGGGCTGTAGAAACTCATGTGCCACTGGAAATGGGTACACAGATCGGCACAAGTCTGGAGCCAGAGAAAAGAGTAATATACAGGGGCATTGAGGGCTGGTCTGGCCAAGGACAGTAAGGACGGAGACAGACCACTGAGTGAAATGGACACAGCACTGTGGTGTTCTATAGGCACCGTGTTCTGCACTTTATATTTCTGGGTTCATTTCAGATGAGCACAGCAGTTTTGGAGAAGTCCCTTTATCCCAAGTATTGATAAATGTATTCAAAATTTTTGTAGAGAATGAAGCTCAGAGAAGATTGTAAATCTCCTGTTGCGATCACAGAGAGCACCTGTTTAGCAGTTCTTGGACAATCTGTTAGTTCTCTATGCCAAAGCAAAAGCTGTTATATCCATTCAATACACTACTATGTTTAGCAACAGAGAAAATAACAGCTCTCCCACCCATATGGCAAACTGTTCATTGCATTAGCCATGGCTGCCCTGAAAAGCAAATGACAGTAGTTGCAGATGTTTTCAGCAGCAGGTTTTATTTTTAAATGTGCCTTTAAGAAATGGAACACAACTTTTAAGTTTAGAGAGAAAGTAAAGGCAAAATACCAAAATTCGATAACATCTTGTCTTGAAGGAATCCAGGGAAAAAATTTTGGGTACTAATTAAAAATTCTTCTATAGATTGAGATTGTTTGAAAATTTAAAAGAAATAATTATTATGGAAAGAGAATTTCACAGGTAAAAATCACGCAAAAACTAAAATTACAGGATTCCTAATCTGACTTTGAAATTGTGAACCGTGATAGTTTTGGAAAGGTTTATCATTCAAAAAATGCTTATTTTTAAAAATGACCTTTTGTTATATAAACATGCAGATAGAAAAGACACCTTTTTCAAAAAATTAATTGTGAATTTTATTCCAGAATTGTAGTGACTTGATGGATAGGAACAGCTAATAGATAAAGAAGACCTTTAAAATGCTAATTTTTACCTGCTAACATGTGGCTCATGAGTTTTAAGTAGTCCTATTCTGCAGGCATAGTGTGTGGTTGTAGATGACTGGAAAGACTAGACTTGAGATGCAGGGTGAAAGAGGTAAACATAGGGAAAACCACAGGTAAGAAGACAGAAATCACAAAGAAATTGTGAGAGGAAAGAAGGAAAATAGAGTGGCAATTGAAAACAGAATAAGAAAACAGAAATTTAATATGTATTTGGAAGGAACTGAGAATCAAATGATTGGCAAAGAAAATAAATTTTAAGTCCAAGTTAGAATTAGACATTAGCAAAGATCATGGCAAGACCATCCCACTTCCTTTTTTATCACTGATCTCACCCTTCTCTCTGCCTCTTAAGGGTCTGTCTCTCTACTCTCTAGTATTTTATGTTATTTTGCATTTTTTACTGTGAGTTTCTCATGTAAGGGAAGCAACATAATATTTACATTTGTATATCTGTTTTATTTTATTTAACATTATGGCCTCAAGGAGCATCAATTTTCCAACTGGAAACATTTACAAAAAATAAGGAGAGGATGTCAAGTAATGTTGGAACAGGGAGGGGACAGAAAGGGAATGAAGAAAAGGATTTAAGACAAATTACACAGGACACACACTTCCCATAAATGTAAACTTTATGTACTACATAGATCTACCAATCAACTAAATGTAAAGAAAAGAATTATTGAAGTCCAGATGAAAAACTGAAGATTAAAATCAAAGAAAAGAAGTAAAATCTAAGAATGGGAGGGAAAATATTCTAGTAAAAGTATTACTTGTTATCCTATGACTGTCCTTACTCTTCATTTTTGTAACCTACTAAAATTACTTCTAGCTCTTCATTTTTGTAACCTACTCTTCCTCCTCTTCATTTTTGTAGCTTACTAAAATTGTTTCTAAATCCAAATGACATGAAAAATCCTTATTTCAAGATGAAGGACTTGAGCAGAGCTTTTTCGAATGTGAAACTCCAAAGAAAAATTAGAATAAATTATCATAACAAAGAGAATGGAAGGAGATCACAGTGTCATGCTATAAAATGTAGAGGGCAGGTGAAAATGGTTAACAAATGAAACAGGCATAACACAAATGAAGTAAGGACTGTGTGGATGAAGGAAGGTGTGAGACTAGGGAGGGCCTGACACAAAGAGGCTATGACTTCTGGTTTACAAAGTTCCCTCCTTGTTATCAGCATGCCTGAGGAGAAAAGCTGGCTTGGCATTTAGGCCTACGGTGCCTTTTTTTAATCCTTATGGCCCAAGATGGTCTTGAACTTGTTGACCCAAGTCATCCTTTTACCTCAGCCTCAGAGTAGCTAGAACTACATACATACCACTATACTCAGCTTCCTAGATTTGAAAGAAATAGAAATAACTTTGTAGACAAATGGGAAAAATATTGTACTTGTCAGAACCTCAAATTATTGCTTTGTCAGTTTTGACAAGCCTGGTCAAAACTCAGCATTCACCTAAAGCAAAAAAAGCTGTACCCAGGGAATAGAGTCTCTGTAAAACAATCCTTTTTCAGAAAGAAAAGTAGCACTTCTCTGTGTGTATCTCTCCTCTGTCTCTCTCCCTCTTTCTGTCTCTCTCTTTCTCTTGCTGTCTCCTTCCCTCTCTCTCTCACTCTCTCTCTCATATATACACACACAGAAGTGCAAAAATAAAACAGAGAAGGAACTGCTACTTTTTGTCTTAGATACTTTTAGACGCATAATTTTTGCATAAAACAATATACACATGCCTAGATACTTGGAACTCATCTACTACAACTTCACATTCAAGGAAATAGCTTAGGATAAAAACAATTGTGAGGAGAAAAAAATGCAATTGGAGATTTATAATCTTCCTAAATATTAAAAAATAGAAATTAAAACATGTATTAACAAACTGTGGACTTGGAGGGCACATCTCCTCCTTACATGGAGAGAGAAAGGAGAAAAGAGTAAAAAGGATGAGAGAAATGTGTAATAAACAGATACAGGAAAAGAATATTTTTTAAAAAGAAGTGTTATTTTGAAGAAATAAATCACAATCAAAAAATGGCGGCACAAGTAATAATCTTCCTTTAAAAAGTATCCAGAATTAGAAGAAAATAGGTGATATAATGAGCAGCAGAAATAAAAATGTATTTTGGCTTTTTAATAATGTTAAATGTCAGTATGCATGGAACAACACCTGAAATATTTAGAATTCTGGAGCTTCATAAACACATAAATTTCTCTAGTCATATGCACAAAATGATTATCTGGGACTATTGTTCAGTGATAAAATAATATGAGCTGGTAAGTCCTAAGGAGGCTTGAAGGAACTTTAAAGTATATTGCTAAGAGAAAGAAGCCAAGATGAGAAAGTCTGCATACTATGTTGCTAATTCCATCATATTCTAGAAAGAGCAACCTTCTAGAGATGGTATAAAGGTCAAGACTGCAATCGTTTTTCAGTAAAATTAAGACAGTTTTAAGACAGCACTATTCATGTAAAAGGCTATTACTAAATCAGAGCTCAGGAAATATATAAGACTCATTCTTGTCCTAAAGAGAAGTATTTTGTATCATTGTTTTTGCTTATTGCGATTTCAGTCTGTAGTAAGAAAGGTAAAAATGTTAGTCATAAATACTAAACCATATGTATTATTTTGCCGGTGTGTGTGTGGGGGGGGTGGTGCTTAAAAAACTTCAGTTTATTAGTAAGATGACTGGTTTTTCCCTTGGTGTGCCCCAGCCTCCATTCTTTCAAACAAGAGATGCCGCTGGCATCACTAGACTGTGTGGACCACGGGGTGCCGTGGTCTGTGCTTTCTACTTGTGATTTTACCTGGTGATGTGTTGGTTTCTCTCACTGTCCTTCTGTTTCTTCTTTAAAGAGAAGTTCTAAAAAATAAATACTTTCCAATTTCAATAAAGACATATCTGTATCTACCTACAATTTACAGTTTTAAAAATCAAAGTTATTATTTAAATATACTATTTCTACTCAAGCCCCAATTACCAAAATAATAATTGGGCAAAACTATAATTTCTACTGAGTAAATAACTAATTTAGCATAACTATGAAATTTTATTTGGTAATTTTTTAGCACAATTCCAGATCACTTCTAAAAACATTTGTGATCATTATATGCCTTCTTGATAATAATTTTAAAATCACTATTTTTCCTGATATTAAGATATAGCACAGTTGAAAGTTGTGCTCCTATCAAATTATCCTTAAAATAAAGGGATTTGAAGAAGAAAATCTGATTCTTAGAAATTTTTAAGTTAAATTTAGACTATAGTGAGGATAAGAGAACAGATTATTCAGTGAAAAAGAAAGAAAATGTTTGTTTTTTAGGTACAACATTATTTTAATTTTTCCTTAGTGTTTATTTCTAAAAATACTTGTATTTATGTTTAGTTTCTTACCAAAATAGTGTCTGAGAGAAGAGATTACCCTCTGTGTGCTTACAACTAATTTATGGTGAGAGAATAAGTCTTACTTTTTTAAAGAGAATAAGTCTTACATTTTACTGGCAATATTAATAAGATTTTTAAATACATAAATAGGCCATATTTTAAAAGATATACTTTTGATAAGTTCACAAAACAACACACATATACTTTTGATTAAAGAAAACTTCCTATATCTAGAATAACATTTAGCAGCATATAAAATCATGACATTATTTTATACTATCTTAGTTTTTCTTCACTCTGACCTGTATGATAAATTCCTTTTTTAGGTATCTCT